>BMAT01002802.1:279691-289725 GCA_019649035.1 Elysia marginata
CTTCTTTCTGCAATCTTTCTTAATGTTTCCAGGTCTTTTTGTGACGTGACAGAGATGCTCCGATTTTGCAGTAGGCCTATAAGATCGGCCTACCCCTGGCTCGCTTGGCATTGTCGTGGAAATAGAATACCATAGCTTTGTTGGCAGGGATCGATGGTTCTCGCCTAAGTACATGACCGAACAGCCTCCACCTTGCTTGCAACACTTCAAAAGAAATAGGGGTTTGTTCACATTTTTTGTAGAGGGACTTATTTGAAATTTTTGTTGGGTATCGAATTCCCAGAACTGACCTCACTAAGGTGTTATATAGTGTAATTCTTGTGCACTGTTTGGTTTTGTCCGCTCTGTGCCATATGTGTTCCATCTTGTTCAATGCTATTATGCTATGTTTGATAGGTGTTTTCTGTGTTCTATGTCTTCTTTACTGCCAAGCAGTGAACCCACTTTCTTTGATGTTTTCCATTCCTCTGAATGTTTTCTTACTGAGGTGAGCTCCGTTTTGTCTACATTGACTTTGAGTTTGTGAACTTTGAGTGTTTCTTCTATTTTTTTCCCACATTCACCGGTTGGTTGCCAATAAAGTCTATGTCGTCAGCATATAGGCCTACTAGTACTATCTCATTAGGAAGATGTGCCTCTGTTGTGTTTGATGGGCTGTCGAGCGTTGATCTCACGTTTTTCAGTTTTATGAACTGGATTATATAATCAAGCACAGAGTGTCGGGATTTAACTTATCACTGCACGGAAAGACGGCTTAAATTAAATTTTTGCTGAAAGGAAATTGAGTGTGTATATTTTACAAACCACTAGTGACAAGGTTCACTTCCACTAACACAAGCGGCCGATAACTGCAGTGACTAGTGTATTACAAGACGACTAAAATAGAACGACGTAAACAACACCTCACGCCTCACACACAGTCACAGATGAGATTGAGAGATTGACACAGACTTCAATCTCAAAGGAAGAGAAGCCGTGTTTCCCTCATTTCACGTGTTTGATGGCTATAATCTTGATTTAAATCAGACCCATACCAAGATTTAGTTCTGAAATCATAATCTATCCAATATTTTCCCTTTCAAATCCAGGCTACAACAATGACCGATAATGTATTCGATTTCAAATCCCAACCTCGAGCAAGCTCAGCATCAGACAGGTGCGTAGCTATCTAAAGAGATGCTTTGCATGACAGTCTCAATGACGGACAGGTTAGATGTGTCTCTCACGGGATAATCCTGGCATTGGCCCGCAGGCAAACTGATAAAATGAAGGGAACGGTGACTAATTTTAAGACCAAATGGCCAATCCCAGGATTTTAAAAGCCTTTAAAACCAACATATTTACTACTACTAGATCTAGATCTAATGTGACAACATACATTTGGACAAAATGAAGAGCGATGGGCAGTAGATCCAGTAGACTCTAGGCACTAATTGCTTCAAGATTCTAAGCATAGATCTAGTCATAGATAATGTGTTGTGTTCAGTTCCCACTTCTAGTACCAATTTTGAGTTCAGGAGCCACTAGATGTAAGTGATACCTACATAATTATGATCTAGGCCCAGGCCAATAAAACTGTCCTAATCCCATATCCCTAAATCCCTGTAAAGTAAGCACGGTATACAAATTCTCTAGCAAATGTTATCTTTAGAAACAAGTGGGAAAGAGCCTCAATAGAATTTTTAACCACAACTTAACACTCTGAATCTGATGGTAACTCATGTACTGATGTAGTCCAAGGCAGGCAAGTCCTCAAGCGATTAGTGTAGCGTTGGACTTGCCGTAAGGATTCTCAGCCAATCTCTGGTATTCCGTGGAAACCGGACCTTAGGCCCATTTCACCAAAACTCCTTTGGAAAGATTAGATGAAGAATGAAG
Organism: Elysia marginata; assembly: GCA_019649035.1. NCBI lineage: Eukaryota > Metazoa > Mollusca > Gastropoda > Plakobranchidae > Elysia > Elysia marginata. The sequence goes on from BMAT01002802.1 coordinate 281,570, forward strand.
TTCATTGTTCAATTCTCTTTAAAATGCTTTTTAATTTTTTCTATGTTTGTAGTGGAGGAAGTGAAGATGGCAATGAGGGTGACACAGACCAGTTAACTCCGCTCACAATCTGCACCGACTTGCCTAATAACATGAGTCCAAACCCTCCCAGGACTCCAAAAAGCCCAAAAATTGGAAGCTCCTTGAAAAAGAGGCACCGAGCGCCAGGCTCACACAAACCTGAGGGTACAAGGGTTCTGCACACTCATGGCAGGCGCACTCTCTACACCGCTGGCAGGCCTCCATGGTACAATAAAGAAGGACAGCTAAAAAATGCCTTTGTCATTGGTAAGCTTTGCTTGTTTAGAGCATCGAAGTTGTTTGAAAGTTGTAATAATCTTTGCTATTAAAATATATGTGAGTTGCTGATAGATCTATAACCTTTTGAGCCCGTAACACTGTATAACTCTATAACAATGGCCGGACGCTGTCAACGTCCGGTGCACCATTTTATATCCACAGTTGGACGCTGCCAGCGTCCGATGTACAGTCATAACTAAGCAGGGGAGAAAGATGATGTACGAATAAGACTATGTAATAGTTTGACCCCGGAAGTTGATTAGAGTAGATTGAACTTCCAAGAGCAGCTAAATTTAACTCTTTTAGCGATTTTTGCAGCGATCTAGAAGTTACAACCGCTTATGTAGATCTAGGCTTAGATTTAGACCTAGAAAAACTACGCACAAAAGTATGAGATTGTAATAATAATTACATGGTTAAAGCGTTAATAAGTAGAAGACTTTATGCTTATATTACTGAGCGCTGTAAAATTGCAAAGCGGCGGAGCTAGGTCAAAGTATATTATGGGTAAGTGTAGGTTTATTTTCAACTAATAAATACGGGCAGATTTAATTTACATCTGTGCAGAAGTAGAAAAAAACATATCTGCACCCATGTTTTGTTGAATAAAGCATCTTTATTTTATGAGATGAACAAATTTTACATTGAAACGAAGTCAACCCAAACCTGGAACTAAAACTTAGTAAAAGAACTGAAGGTTCATGTGAACAGCTTTTTTCATTGCTGAAGTACTAGCAAATTTTGATGATGTGATCTATTTTACTATCTTAATTGAGAACACAGGGATAAATACTCATTTTTATCCCCAACCATGTGCTTGCTTTTAAAACCAGGGTGGAAAAGTGCAAAATACAAGTAAAGTAAAAATTTCAATAATCCTTCATTTTTCAAATAGCAGAATGTTTAGCTAATAGCAAATAGATAAATGAACATTTTTGCAAGACAGTACTCGGTTTTTAAAGTTTCAAGCTCTTAATGCCTTTTATGTCTTTTTTAGGACTTTGTGGTGGCAGCGCATCTGGAAAAACAACTGTAGCCAGGAAAATAATTGAGTACTTGGACGTCCCATGGGTCAGTCTTCTCAGTATGGACTCTTTTTATAAGGTAAGTGAAAGTCAACAAAGTATGGTGGGTCAAAGCAAGAAAAATAATTCTAATAGAATCCATATGTGTACAGAAACACTTCGAAATGAGACTTTTTACAACCCAGGTAGATTCAAGAAAATAGGCGTTTGTCTCCTTTTTTTAAAAAATATATGAATATCTCTGTACTAATTAGTATGTGATTTCTTTGCGAAAAAAAAAAAGGCTTATCCAGTCACAACCAAGCTTATAATATTCAATTCAGTTTGAACCAAATAATCCATGATTGTAATGTATACATTTTGCGCAGGACCAATAAATCAATGTCGTACCAGGGTTTGCCACAAAACCTCATTTTTTGACATCACCACAAAATGACATTTCACAGTCACACCTTTTGAATTTCTTTCGGAAATTATTTGTGGCTATCCCTTGAAATGAATCTTATTTGTAAATTTTGTGAGATAAACATCATTCTTAAGTAATTCGGATGAAAATTAAACATTGTATGGTGGGACCTCGCTAATCTGGAAGTGAGATGGTGATTTTTTTTCCAATTTGCCGAGCTATTGTGTAATGTCAGCATAGTACATAATTATAAACAGTAACTGTCAATGTTTCTTAGCAAAGTGTTCAGTGATGCCATATGATTTACTGACATCATTCTAATTGAGATCATAAATTGAATTTTGATGAGAAAATTTCCATGGTACTGAGCCACAATGATGGTGGAGATTCAGCACTTCCTTTATTAGTGGGGCAGAACACAGGTTTTCTTAGTATAGGTATGGCCATGCAGACATCAACATGTCATATCATTGAACCTTCAGCAATAGCTAAGCCCATGTAGGAAAATTTTACTACAGGCTGGCCATCTCAGATTTGAGGTTAACTCTTGAGCAAATGCCAGGTCTGTCTTGAGGTCTAAATTTGCATTGCATTATGCACCAACCGAGATGTTCTTACTACCATCCAGGTACCAGATGTCATAAACTTTTTGCTGAACATGGTGTTGGAATGGTTGTTTGTTTTAGGCGAGAAACAAAGTGTTGATCGATTACGACAACTCCAGACATAATCTGCTAAATTCTTGTGAAAGACTTTGCACTTACAGAAAATGAAGGCGATTTATTCCATTTTTTTCAATGTCGCAATGGTGCTTATAAAGAAGTTAAGCGGTTTTTTTTTGTCTTTTCTGAATATACACTTAGTCATAAAAGCTTCTCCATTTGCCAGGTATTTTTCCTGATCAAGAGGATAATTTATTTTAAAAAATTCTGTTTATTTCAAATCTTTTCCCGTTTCGCGGATTTCCCTATTATCAGGGTTCCCTGATTCTGAGGTCCCATTGTATTTTTTTTCATAGCCAAACTTACAGAATGAAAATAAATTACTAGAAACTCTGTGTAGCCCTTTCTCCAGAAAATGAAGAGAAAAGCTTGTAAAGCTTTTTATTATTGATGGGTTTTAAACTAATTGTTTCAATGTTCATCTCTCTCTCTCTTTTGAATCTGTTTCAGGTTTTAAATGAAGAGCAGCACAAAAGAGCAGAGGCCAACGAGTACGACTTTGACCACCCAGATGCTTTCGACTTTGATCTTGTTATCTCCACATTGAAGAGGCTTAAGGAAGGAAAGAGTGTCAATGTTCCCATTTACAACTTTGCCACACACTCTAGGGAGAAGCAAATGGTGAAGAGAAAGAGCCTTAAGTTTGACTCTATGTGTAGAGACGATGAGATAGTTAAAAGAAAATTTAAAGGAAAAATAAAGGCTAGTTTTAATAAGTGAATGAAAATGACTGAGTGTTTTTTTTTTATTTATGCAGAACATACAGACTCAGAACAGAAATAGACCACAAAGGTGCAAACCAAGGTCAAATGTTACTGCCCAAATTGTGCAAGTATTAGAAAAATGTATCTGCCCAAAATTTTTCTAAAATTCAAAATACTCATATTTTACGTAACCTTTGTTTTTTTTTTTTTTTAAACTAACTTTTTTTTCTTTCTCTTTCCTCTAGAAAACAATATATGGTGCCAATGTTGTAATCTTTGAGGGTATCATGGCTTTTGCTAATCCAGAGCTTCTGAAGGTAAAGAGATATATCGTTAGGATTAGATGAACATTAAAATATTAAAAAACTGTTTAGAGTGCAACAGAATTGACAGGCAACACCTAATGCAGCTATAAAAAGAAAGTGCTCTAAACCTATATTTGTGTGTGTGTGTGTGGGGGGGGGGGGCTTGGGAGGAATTAGGATCACACCATTTGTTTGGTAGAACTTTTATACTTTTGTAGAAGGAAATGAATTTTAATATTTGGGTTCTGAAATAATTTAGCAGGCATAGGAATACAGAGCTTTGTTCTTCAGAAATATCTGGGTGTAACACTTTTTTTCATGAGCTATAACATTTAGCATTAAACTACAGTGGAATCCACTTAAAGTCAACACCTTTAAGGGAAACTCTTGCTTAAAGTCAACACTGTTTCACAGTCCTATTTTGTATTTCTTTATATCTTTGTAATGGTTAAAGTCAACTCTTGCTTAAAGTCAACACATTTTTTCGGTCCCGAGGTGTTGACTTTATGAGGACTCCACTGTATTGGAAGTTCAATGATAGTGTACCACACATTGAAGTGCAATTAAAAGAGAAATAAATACTTGAGGCACATCATAGTAAATCCAAGGATCAATTGGGTTCATGGGCCAAGGATGAAAATTTAATATAGAATAAATTGACCAAACACCCAACTTGAGTTTAATAACAGTACATATAGATACAGAACAAAATGAGATTCAGTGTTGCGGCAAAACAAGTTTTGTAAGTATACTGTGTTATTAAATTTAAGTTGGGTGTTTGGCCATACATTGGTATTAGTTATTTTATAGTTTTGGCATGGAGTCTATTGTTTTGAAAATATTTTATTTCATAACATTGGTAAAAGTCTAAAACTCATACCATTTGATGACACTATTACTTCAAAACTAAAAAAGGTATTTACTAGTTTTTGCTTCAGAAGACGGTACAAAAACATTCTTATGACAGTTAGGTAGTTAATGGGGGCAGCGTGGCAGAGTGGTTAGCGCATCGGACTTGAGCTCTGGAGTTCGCAGGTTCGATTTCCGACCATGCCATGTTGCAATTGCTTTGGGAAAGCAATTTACCCTAACTTTCCCCTGTCCACCCACCTGTAAAATGTGTACCCAGCTACAGGCAATTTATGAATTTGTGATATGCGCCTACAACTTCCTGCTTATGGGTTAAAAGTTGCCTTTAAATGTACTGGCTTGCTGGGGCGTTAGTGGCGCTACTCTTTGTCAACACAGTTATGCTGAGTACCTTAGCCAAATTTCCCTAAAAGGATTAATATAGTGATTAAAAAAAAAAAATTTTTAAATTTGAATTCAGTCAATGCAGATGCTCAGTGCAATTCTCAAAACTCAGAGACCTAAATTGCTGAAGTAAAACTTTTTTCCCATTCCTTCTCACTCATTTTGTGATAAGAAAAAATAAAGGAAGAAAATATTTACTGAAAGGTAATTTATTTTGAAATTCAGGTGATGGATATGAAAGTTTTTGTGGACACTGACTCAGACATCTGTCTGGCGAGGCGACTGAGGAGGGACATTGCTGAGAGGGGCCGAGACCCTCAAGGTGTATTGAAGCAGTATATGAAGTTTGTGAAGCCTTCCTTTGAGCACTATATTGAACCTTACATGCAGTCAGCAGATATCATCGTGCCCAAGGGCGGAGAGAATGATGTTGCCATCAATTTGATTGTGCTGCATGTGCACAACCAGCTACAAGCGGTGGGTTATCAATTTAAGTCTTTCACCAAGTAGTAGCTATTAATTAGCATAAGTCTTTTTTTTCTGGGGTTTGCTAGAAATGGTTATAGGCCTAGATCTAATGAACTAACATCAGATTAGTTTTCACTCATCTAGACATTTTTGATCTAGGAAACTTGTTTCCACTATGCAGAATCCATAATTTTTGCTAAGGAGACAGCGGGAAAGTAAGGCTCATTTCTCCAGCTTTCAAAGGGTTCTTTGTGATTTGAGCAACCCATATTTATAAAAAGATTGTTCATGTTGGTTTTTTTTTTTCAAATTCTATCTAAGACTACATTTTATTACTGCACTTTTAAAAGTATAAGACGGTTTGACTTATGGTTAGATAACAAGAGTAAAAACTACTAACATGTACATTTATTAATTTTGTTGCTGCTCAATTTTGATATTTGGGATCAAGTTTGTGATTGATGAGCTCTTGCCAATTTACAGTATTTTCACGATATTTGTGGCTCTGCTATTATGTAGTGTTTCAAAAGTAGTGATGTAACTTTCTTATCAAATTACCTTGATTATCATCAGCTTACAACAAAAACGAGACACTTAGAGCCTTCCTACTAAATTTTTAGAAACACCTTTTTCTTTATTTTCACAGCGCGGATTTAAGTTAAGAAATAAACAGGCTCAAGCTTCACACAATGGCCAGCCGATGCCAGACACTTTGCATATTTTAGAAAAAACTCCACAAATAAACGGCATCCATTCCTTTATTCGGTGAGTGGGTGGAATATTTATATGACAGGAAGCACCTTATCCTAAAAGCCTGTGTTAATGTTTGTGATAATCACAAATGCAATTTTGTTACAGAACTCGGTTCGAATAGTGCAGTAGGTAACTTGGTCACCTACCCGCAAATTTCCTTCAAGATGAAGATGGCTTTTTCACTTCTTTATTTTTGTTTGCACAATACATCTCATCAGACATTTTCCTGTTAATTATCTCTGAATAATTCAAATCTCCAGTTTTCTGGCTCTTTCGGTTTTTTTACCAGTTAAAAATTTTGGTTTGTGTGTTATTACAATTCTTCATCTATTATACAAACAAATAAAAAAAGTAATACTACGCAAATTATGTCTATGATTTTTGTTTTAAGTAAGAAGCAATACCCGACTCATTCCCATTATTTTCAGCAATCATTTCTCATCCGAGACATATATTATCTGAAATTTATGAAACATGAGCTTTAATTACGATTTAGTTGTTTGTTTTTTTTTGTATCTCTGCGGAAGATGAGATTGAAGACATGATATTTGTTTAAGCACCCAATATAAAATAATTAAGTTTCTCTTTCCTTTTTCTTCTTGTAGGGACAAAAATACATCAAGAGATGAATTTATATTCTACTCCAAGCGTTTAATGCGTCTTCTGTTTGAAAATGCGCTATCAATGCTGCCTTTTAAGGTAAAGTAGATGTTTTTAAAACTTCTATTAACTGAAACTTTCCACCTTTGATACTTTATTTTGCGCTGGTATCTTTACACCACTATGTGGCTCTGTTATTGATTTTTTCTTTTTAAAGTCATTTTTTTACTCATGAAGTTTGGGTTAGAAAAAAAAAATAACCATCTCTTCTTTTTGTCTAGTTTTCATATTTTTATTCAAGGTGTGCCTTATAATGTAATTTAAAACAAGCAAATGAAATGATCTTCATGTAATAAACTTATAATTAAAAAAACTAATTTCTTAATACGCCCACTTAAGTCCTCTGCTTATTTTATTAAACTTTTTTTTACATCACTGATTGTTGACCCTCACTACTTACTTACGCAGTCAAATTTTCTTCTAAGCTAGTACAAGCTAAAAGATTTAGTTGTTTTCATTTTCACTCATGATGAACTTTACAGGATACTGTTGTGGAAACACCACAAGGAATATTTTATGATGGAAGAAAAACTTCAGTGAAAAGGGTATGTAAACAATAAAAACAACCCAACTATACGATTGAGTCTATAACAAAGCCACTTCCTTTTAAATTCATCATATCAATTACTTTTTCAATTTTTCGAATTGTTGAACTGTTTTAAAAAGGATTCTATAGGAAGCTTGTAAGGTAATAGCATAATTTAGTGAGCTCTTTTGTCATCTAATCATAAATCCGTTGATTAGAATTTCTAATTTGATGGTTCGGTTTTCAGTATGAAAGAAAGCACCACTTAATATTGCTGTTGTTTTCACTTAAGATTGGCCAGATGTTATGCCATATCAGCTTTGTTTCTGGTTTGTTCTTTAAATCAAGAGAATGAAGTGAAGACTAAGAAGACATTCACTAATTCATTTATATGTGTGTTGAAGAGATTAATAATATACATGTCTCTTTTTCTGACATCAGATTGTAGGGGTGTCTATATTGAGGGCAGGGGAGACAATGGAGCAAGCTCTCTGTGAAGTGTGCAAAGACGTTAGTGTTGGCAAGATTCTCATTCAGACAAACATGGACACGGGGGAACCAGAGGTTTGTAGATCACTCAATTGCATGCAACTTCAGAGTATAACTAAGGGATTAAAGAGTGGAGGAAAAATAAGGCGGTAGTTGGTGGCTGTAAGTGGAAAGGAGAAAAAGATGGAGATACTGAGGGAAAGGAATGTGAAAGAATACAGTTATTGGGTGAACTTCAAAAAAAAAATTATTTGAAGTACAGTAGAATCCCTCTAAACCGAAATTTTGGGGTCCTTCTAATCAATTTCGGATTAAAGTCATTTTGGTTTAAAATAAGTCCTTTTTTAATAAATTTTAAAGGGAAATAATCGAGCCCCAATTACTGCAACATCACAAGTTGTCTCCCTTTGCATTTTTCAATCAATAAAGCCTACGGACCTAATGTGTGTTCATTGTTTATTGTTTTTTCTTTTTTTGTTTTGTTTTCCTCTGTTTGAACTTCTCC
>BMAT01002802.1:400965-411580 GCA_019649035.1 Elysia marginata
TCTCTCTCTCTCTATCTCTCTCCCTCTCTCTTACATTCTCTCCTCTCTCTATGTCCCTATGGCTTTTTCATCTCTCTCTCTGTTCTTTGGCCCCTCTCCATTTACAGCTCTCCTCATTTATTTTAACCAGTTTCTATCGAACTTTAAGTTTAGTGTTTCTTTCATTCTCCCTGACAAAGACGTTTCTTTTTCTATTCTGTACAACATACTCTCCTCTTCCCAACGTAAAACCTGCCCGCATCTCCACCCCTTCTTTTCCATTTCCTTTGTCGCTTCATTAACGGTCAAGCTTCAACTTGTAGTCTTACTGACTATCTGAAACCAATCTCTTTATGCCCTCCATGTATTTCTGGGGGGCCTAGATAGCTCAGTTGGTAGTGGCTTCGCTCCGTGGCCAAGAGGTCGTGGGTTCGAAACACAGCCGAGCACAGTCCGGGCCCCTACTGTTTGGGTCGGTGTCAGTATAATGTGACCGGCTGAGGCTAAGTCATGGTATCCCCGCTAGTCTCTGGGTGGCAGCCCGTAAATTGTCATTGGGACCCAAGCCCTGAGAGCACCTTTGAAGTGGAATTGGGCTTGTAAAAATACCCTTCAATCAACCATGTATTTCTGGAGGCAGCCACTCTGTTGAGCAGTTGACCATTCGCTATGGCCTAAGCCTGTGTACTGAACAAGCCCAGCAGCGAGAAGCAAACGAGTTTGAGCATGAGGGCTCTACTGATCTATCTTATTTGATTTTTCATTACAATTAGAACAAAGTCGATCTCAGTTTGAGCGGACCGACCCTCTCAAATATTATTGAAAAATATAGAGATTTGTGACGTCTACTCACTATGGTGACCGGCTCTGTGGCATAGCGGTAAAACACTCGCTCAGAGATGGGGAGGTGCGGGCCCGATCCCCGGCCGAGTCAAACCAAGGACTTGAAATTGGTATTAGCAGCTGATCCACCTAGTGTCTGACATTATGGATTTAGTGTTAAGACTGGTCGGCCCGGTGTCAGGATAATGTGACTGGGTGTTGTGTATGCAAGCGCTCCTTACATCATAGTGTGACAGCACGCTTTCAATTGTCACAAGCATCGTCTCTGTTATAGCCTCATAGTTGAAAAGAGACGTTAAAACTCAAACAACCTAACCTAACTCACTATGGTGTGACGGGCCTGTATTGCGGTGGTCTAGGCTATGGCTCAATTCCCGACTCCTGTATGATAAAACCATACCAGGCATGGACCCGATAGTCACACCGGGCTCAATGGTTTTTGAAGATTTTCGGCCTGTAAGCAACGCCTATCTTATCATTCGCAAAGAGGCCTAGACCATCACAGCACAGGCCAAACACTCCGCCATGAGTAGATGTTCCGGTCTGACCATTGGTCGCGACGCCGGTGTGGTTCTACCATAGGTGTGGTTCTACCATAGGCCTGGTTCTACCCTTACCCGTCTCAAAGTTCAAGTTCAAATAATTGTATTGTCCTCATAAGGCTTATTGCTTTGGTTTCCCCCTCCTTTCTTAGGGCCTTTCGCATCTCAGTGCTCCGACTGGGACGCCTCGGCTGCTTCTCGAATCCTCGCTGTAAGCTTGGTCCACTCGTCTCTCTGCTGTGCTATACATCTCAGGTGCTCTAGATCGTGGCTGCTTTTCAGTTGCAAGTTGCTGTTTATGATTCGGGAAAGGTCTCGGTTGAGGACGACAGGGAGTGTTAGTGGACGTCCTTTGAATTTGCTGCCTTCCGTCACGAAATATCCGCTCATTGCTTGATTAGCGGGAATTTGACTGTCTCGTCTCAATATATGACCGAAAAGGCGCCAACGACTTTCAAGAATAAATATTGAGAGAGGGCGATCATTGCACTTATTGTACAGAGATGGATTTGTTATTTTTACGGGGTACTTGATGTTGAGTACTTTCTTGAGTTGTTTTCTATGGAACGTGTTAAGTCTTTCTTCTTGTGATTGTGTAAGTGCCCATGTTCCGCAGTTATAGGTAAGAACTGACTTCACTGGCTTTGGTTTTACAGGATGATATACAGAAGATACATTGGCATGTTCACAGGTAAAAAAATATCCCTCAATTTTACTCTGTCACTCACTCTAGCTACCGAACAGTTTCAATAGAAAGGCATTTCACATATCATATAAAGGCATTTCACAAATAGAAAGGCATTTCACATCATCATAGAAAGGCATTTCACATCATAATAGAAAGGCATTTCACATCATAATAGAAAGGCATTTCACACTAGTGCCTGGTCACGGTTCTGAGGTTCGTTTTCACTAGCCAGCCACTGGGTCGGCCAAATCAAGCTCTCGGGTTATTCAAATTGGCTTCTCATAGACAAAAACCCTGGCATTTCCACAGTCAACAGAAGGTCATTACTTTATATCTCCGCAACAAACGTCTACGGCAGTCTTTCCCTATCTTCTCACGGATGATCATTGTCTACAGCATCTTTCGCAAGTCTGAACATAGGCTCTCTTTGCAATCAATAACACAATCGTCACTAGAAACTGGCTTATCATTCTGAGCAAACAAAGAAGGCTAATTTATCATTTAGCATTTCATTTGCTTTGGTCTGATTGTTCTTTTAGAAAAGTTATAGGCAAACGGTGATTTATCTTTAAGCCCATGATAATGCAATGGTCTGAAAGAGGCCCATTCATTGGGTAAACGAAAACAATACTCTTATTTAATCACCATCTATTATTCTTCACAAAACTAAAATCCCCCCTGTTTTAAGCTCTGATCGTCGTTCGTCATCCAGTGTTTTTTTCCGTCATTGTCTCTATCCGCTAAGATAAGCTTTCTTCTCGACTAAACTGTTATCTAGTCTCTAAAATTAGAATTAATGTGTTTGCTTTAACACTTCTAGACACCGGATCCCTGACAAACTCTACACGTGATTCCCGATTTCTCTCCCATCTTCTTTGGGGTCACTGGACTAACTGGTATCGATCTCACGCGCACTGGTCTAAATATCTAAACCCTTTTATTTTAATTTTTTTTCCTGGTTGACATTTTGGCTTAAGAGGGAGGGTTTGAAGGGTTTGTGGGTTTTTTTTTGTTTTTTTTTATTAATCCGAGGCTGTTTCTTTCACTCGCTGGTCCTGCTTTCAGGCATCACAGCCAACATTTACACTGACGTCCAGGAATCAGATAAAGAGATAGATTCTTCGGGGTATTTACACCAGAGGGCGTGACGTGTATAAATATTTTTGAGTACCAACCTGAGATCATATTCTCTTTTTTCTCCCTGGATCTTGACCTCTTTATTAATCATTTTCCTCTATTTTTTTTCTCTTCGTGTAAGTATTTCATTTTGCATCTTGATTTTCAGCCTAGGCCCTACTTATCTACGCTATTTCATTTCGTCATCTCTGTCATTCCCTCTGTTATCGTATTCTCTCTACGGATGCTTCTTTGTATATGTATTAACCCACACCTTACTTTTGCAACTGTTTCTTTTTCTTTTCCCTCCCCCCTCTCTCTTTCTATCTGTCTTTCTTTTTTATTCGCCACTTTCTCTTTGTCTCTTACTCCATTACCCATCTTCTCACTTGCTTTCTCCTTCTCTCTTTATCTCTCTCTCTCTCTCTCTCTCTCTCTCTCTCTCTCTCTCTCTGATCCTTTCTCTCTACTTCTTGTTTTTCATTTAAGTGCGTGAGTTAATGCTTTCTCAGGCTTTCTTCTTTTATCCGACAAATTATAGGCTTCTTTTCGATTTTTTAGCTTTAAAGAAGTTTCTTAGCGTATCTCTCACTCTAAATTCCCTCCTATGATACCCTATCCTTTTCAATTTTTGCTCTATTTCTGTGCCAGTCCCACAAAATAAGTTGTTGATCAGCCGACTGTTTTGAGTAAATCGATGGCGTTTTTTTTTATCTTAGGGCTACATTTTTTAACTAAAAAATGAGAGGATCTGGTGGGTTTATCATAAGAACCTAAAATACTTAAAACAATCGTGGGCAAAAAGAAATTGAACTAGACTATTGGTCGTTTTATTTTGTATTTTTTTTTAAATGGAAACCATTCATTCCGTTTTCCTACATTTTCTGGAAAGTAGGTCTCACTGATGCTCAACCTTAGGACAGCAGTGGCTCTATAGTCTCCAGCATCGTAAGGAGGTTTCAAAGTTATCTGCCCACAAAGACACCGTAAATCTTTCTTTGTATGGTGCTGCTCCATGTTTACAACATATCCACTAAAATAAAGATGGCATTTTGTTAACCATGTTGGTGTCAGTTAGCTTGAGGAAAAAATCATACCAAAACAGTTTTTACTGCCCTGGCCAAAAATAAAACTTGTTAATTAGCGAGTGATTGTAACCTTTAAAACCTAATGAGACCACTGCTATACTGATTTTCTTTGCTGTGAAAACAGTCCTACTGTGTTGTGTGAATACGAACGTGAATAGGCTTGGATCTTGGTTGAATACCCATCATGCTCTCCCCTCCCCACCCTACCTCTCCTTTTCATGATATAAATAGTTACCGTTACTAAAAGATTCATAGATTATCTTCCCTTAGGGAAAAAACACAGTTAGAAACGCAATCCATAAGTCCCTAGAGGCTAATACAATTCATAGGATAACGTGAGTTTTGATTCTGTTGGTTATCTTTTTCTGTGAGTAACATGAAAGGTTTACGTTAGCTGAGAGAGATAGCAACTATATAGAAAGCAAGATTTTCTTAATCTTTCTCCATCTACTCTCTTGTGTTCGGAGACACACTGCTTTGCTAAGCATTACATTTGGGGAGTTTTTTTTTTAAGATAAGATACACTGTGATTAGATATGGTCTGGACTTTGAAAAAAAATATTTCGTCGTTCTTCTGCTGAAAACATATACGAAAATGTGTTGTTTTTTTTTCAGGAGTAAAGAGGCATATTAAGTGTAAGCTGCAGATAATTTTTTATTGCCGAAAAATGTTTTCCCCATTTTTTTAGAGTGCAAAGGACGAAGCACTCTTTATTTGAATTCAGTTTTTTTTAAACTAAGTCATGTTCAAAATTCTCAAAGGGCTCATAAATAAAAGTCATCTGATTGTTTCTCAAGTGTATGGTAATGTGTGACGAGTGAACAGGTAAGACGTATTAATCAATTGGTTGTATGAGCGAAGTATGTTTTGATTGCTGAATGAGTTAAAGAATCAGTCAAAATGCCGGCCTGGTCTAGTTATCGGAAAGGTGTTTTTTTTCCTTCTATCGATAATGATTCATCAATTTGTCTTTATCATACCTGGCAACAATTAAATTCACCCCAATGTAGCAAGATTTAAAGTGCAACGTTGAGATGTTTTGATGCATGAATTTTTCTGGGCTTAAAAATTGCTTTGGAGCAACATGATATCCTGAAAAAAAAAATAGTTTTCAAACAGTTTTTATTTATAAATATAACAGTTGAGTTGAGGGTTTTTTTTTGTCAGTGTTCAGGACAGAATTTGATAAATAGCAAAAAAAGCTACAAATTTTTAATCCAAGAGTGCACTTTGTTTCAACATTGCACAGCGCTATATGATAACCGACTGACTCTCTCTCTCTTTCTCTCTCTCTCGCGCTCTTTCTCTGTCTCTCTCTATCTATCTCAGTCTCTGTCTCAATCTCTCTGTCTTTCTCTCTGCCTCTGCAAACTCTATTATTATCTCCGTGTCTCTTTGTCTCTCTCTGTCTCTTTTTCTCTCTCTGTTTCTCTCCTTCTGCCTCTCTCTCTCTCTGTGTTTTGTATCTCTCTGTCTCGTTCTGTTTCTGTGTGTCTCTGTCTCTTTTTATCTCTATGTCTTTGTCTGTCCTTTTCTCTCTCTCTCTCTCTCTCTCTCTCTCTCTCTCTCTCTCTCTCTCTCTCTGTCTTTCTGTCTGTCTCTACCTTTCTCAAGATCTATATAATCTACTAGGGTTTGTTTTTCATTAGTGGTGGATTTTGTTTCCAACTGAATTGGATTCTGTTTCGTCGTGTACCTCCTGTAACAGGCAGACCTTAGAGCTCACAGCTACACCAGGCTTGAGGGAACTGTCCAAATAAAATTGCACCGGCTCTGTGCTCTAGCGGTAAGACACTCGCTCAGAGATTGGGAGGTGCGTGGTTCGATCCCCGGCCGAGTCAAACCAAGGACTTTAAAATTGGTATTAGTAGCTGATCCGCCTAGTGTCTGACATTATGAACTTGGTGCTAAGTCTGGTCGGCCCGGTGTCAGGATAATGTGACTGGGTGTTGTGTATGCAAGAGCTCCTTACATCACAGCGCTGTCTCTGATATAACATTGTGGTTGAAAAGAGACGTTCAAATTCAAACAACCAACCAACCAAATAAAATTGCAAGAGGTCTAGTGGGTTTCTTTTTTCATTACTGAATAAAAGAGCATTGCCTCTCAATTTTGTAGAGAGATGCCTGAGAAAAGAAGCATGACTGTAGATCTAAAGATGGAAGACACCTACTGCAGGTAGGCATACCCTAAAGATGTAGAAGAAGTTTTGGGACTAAGAAGAGTTTTTAATTGTATTTACTGTTACTTGAATAAATAAATTCTAGCTATTAAATTTGTTCTTTCTTAACCAAGTGTATTTTTATCTGTTTGTGAATCTATAGTTCATCCGCCGCGCCCCCTCTCCTGCCATCTCTCTTTTCCTCCTCCTCCTCCTTTTTCTTTCTCACTCTCTTCCTCTCTTCCACACGCTCTCTCTCTCTCTCTCTCTCTGCCTCTGTAAGTATTTTTTCACTTTTCTTCTATTCTACGTTCTTCTATTTTTCATCCATCAGCTGATCGATACGTCTCTTTCATAATCCTCTTTCTACTAACTTTTGATGGTTTATCCATTCATATACCCACCAATTTATGATCGTTTATACCTATTTAGTGTGTTCACAAATTCATGATTGTCCATTCATTTATGCATCCACCAGTTTTTTTTTTAATTGTCTATCAACTTCTATATCCACCAATTTTTATTGTCTATCCACTTAAGTATGTACCATTTTGCAATTGTTTATGCATTGATCAATCCACCAATTTTTTTTTATTATTTCTCCATACATGCAGGCTGCCTACTTATCTAACGTCATAAAAGACCATGTCTTCCTTTGGCTTATCTCTTGGGAAACTATTGGCCGCTACAAATGATCATGATTGTATTAATTTAGTTATCTACAAACATTTCGTCATCTCGTCTAAACAAAATAACAGCATCCATAATACCTTGGAGCTACTAAAAGTCTTAGCCTTGACATTTTCTTTCTCTTCAAGTCAGAGTTACCATATTAAGCCGATATCTTATTAGTCTTGACTTTTATTCAACGAGGGCTTTTGTTGATGGTCGGAGTGTTGTGTTTGTCTATCCTCGAACCTCTGGTGGATTTTTTTAAAGCTATTCTATGAGCCAATGTTTTCTTAAGCACTAATGTTACTGCTTGATACTTTCCCACTGTGTTACCTTCATCACTATTCTGTTTTGTAAAGCAGCGTAATTTTAGCCCATGCCTTCACTCTATCTGTCTTTTATCAACGCACCAAACTATTAGCTCGTTAACGTTCCTTCTCTGGTCACCAATCCCTCCCGCTCACATTTCCTCAAGGTCTGCATTAATCAGCTTCTTAACGAGGAACCATCAGTGACATTTTTACATGTCGATCGGACACCGCCCAGCACACCATCACACAGGGACAGATACACCACTACACACACACACACACCATGGGACACCCTCACACCCACATACAGTACACGCTAGCACATTAGCTTCATTTGTCTTCTTAGCTCAAAGCAACGATGTCGTTAGATCAGAAGGTGGGCGGGAATTTCCACCAGTCTAGATCTTTCCAAGACAAGATAAGACAGCCTTAACAAGTTCATTTGGCATGGGAGGAAAGAGAGAATAGAAGCAGAAACGCCAACTTTACAGCAAAGTTTTATAAGGAGCATTTTGTCCTTATATTATTCTTTCTTTCGATATGATTGTGCTTCTATTTTTAGCTTTGGTTTCTTTCTTTTTTTCCTATCCATCTGTCTATCCACTTGTTATCCATGTGCATGTATCTTTCTATCTGCCCATCTATCTATCTATTTATCTATATCCGTTTGAATCTGGTCACAGATTGGTTTATGGCTGAGCTGGGGTCAATCTCCATCGATGTCTATGCAGTTTGGCTATCGATAATATCAATATTCTCTTCAATCAATTTACTATCTCTGTCGACATTGAGTAACAAATTCTTTGGTAAGGGGGAAAAGAAAATACGGATTAGAAAAGCGACATTTTCCCTATCAGCCCTGTACAATGAGCAGTATTTTATCTACCATCATTACATCTTTGTCTGTATCACTTCACGTATATTCTATTTTCTATTTGCGTTTTTTTTTTTTATTTTGATTACTATCATTCTGTCTTTTGAAATCTATCTATACATCCATCTATTCATCTATCTACTTATTAACCTAGCACTGAAAATTGAAAACCTATCTATCTGTCTGTCTGTTTATCTGATTGTCTATCTATCGTGTGCCTATATAACTGCAATCTACCTGTTAGTATGTTATCTATCTGACTTTAAGACTGGTTACGGATTGTATTTAAGGTGAGCAGCGGCCCATCGTAATTTGTGCCTTGATGATCTGCCTGGTCATGATTATGAATAGTTTTCTAGATAGATCTACAACTCTGTGGAAAAAGAGATTTCACAAGGAACGAAGTATCGCTGAATGTAAAACGGCCATGTAAATGGTGCCTTATGAGTTTTGTTTACCCACGAAGCTGAATAATTAATGTTAGTCCCTTTTTCAATTTAAATTATATTTATCGGTTTAAAAAAAAACTTCTAGCGACTTGTGAAAGGCAGTTTTGCGAAAGCTATCAAAGATAAAGCGCATGGCATCTGTATTCGTTTAAGTCGATATTGGCCGTTTGTTAACTTTTGCGTAACGGGCTGTTTATTTGATATGCCACAACATCCCGACTCCGACACAAGCTATGTGCCAGGTTTATACAAATTTTTAATTTTCTATTCTCGGTGCCGCCCTAAAGCTCTTCTTTGTGCGTTGGAACTGCGTGGTCCAGCACCTAAGTTCCAGATTATTGTTTCTAATAAATCACCATCGAACTGACAGCCCCCTGATGTTAAGTTGAATTAGAGCTGTGGTTGAAAGCGCTGCGGGCGCAACACGCAGGTTTGCAGTGGAGTGCCGGGCGGGATTCGCTTTTTTCACGGTATTCGTTGAAAACGAACCCGAATCCGAATTCAGGTCCTGAATAAATTTGTTTACCTCTAGACAGGAGAGGGAGCCTTATGGATTTATTGTAAGCTATACATTAATTATCTCGGTTTCGTTTCGTTCATAAGTATTGTTTTCGGATTTATTTAATGCCCCTATGCTAAGCATTGAAACATAGCCAGAGCCATAAAACGAAACTATGGCGACAAAAACAGGATTCCTTTTTTTTTCACAGCGGATGCCTAACTGCTCATTTCCTTTTTAAATATTTCAGCCACAGGATTAGCATTTCGCTGTTTTGCCTGACTGGGTATGCACTTTAAACTATAGAAGATCTCGGAAGATCTGTATGCTAAGTAATCGAATAGACCGGAATCAACACGAATACTTCCGGGCACTAACTGACATGAACTTTAACCAAGGTATAAACAAGATTTTGAGAACAATGAACCCATGAAGGTTCTAATTTGTGCCTCCTAACGGCTTTGTTCTGTGTACAACAAACAAGTCTTTCAGGTTGCCAACCTTTTAATAAGCAATTAAGCTGAACAGATAAAGAGAAAGAAAGCCGAAGGCAATTAGGAGCTATGTCACTAAACATTATTGAAGTCCCTTCAGTATAGACCACCCAAGGAAAACTGTCTTGTTCAACACAAATCTCTTATATAAAAGGCGTTCGGGTGGACAAATGGAACATATATAAGCTGTTTTTTTATTAGAATAATAAATTTAATCTTCCTCTGAGATTTAACTCACCCGAAGAAAAGCTCGCTGGTTCGTAATCGCCTTTATTCGGGTATTACACTAAGAATAACCTGCTACTACAGGTTTTATAAACAGTTATGAAAAGGATGGCTACTAAGCCGTGCTTGTGGCGTGGTGTTAAAATCTAGACCAGCTTTCCGCTGAATTCATCGTACCACAGACTCTATCCCTCTTTGTTGCCATTATGTTTGTTACCATTGTTTTTGCACCAAGGCTAAATAAGATGTGGTCAAGAATTTTTTTTCAAAAGAGTGCACCTTACGTTTGACTTAGCCAGGACTACAACACCATCATACCTGGTCCGGAATGCTAATGTTAATCCACAAAACACACTGCGGGAAGTGCCTCCCTCGCTTCTGAATTAAGCGGAGGATTAGTAGAAATACCAACATAATTATAACGTATAGATAGAAAATAATAAGAGGATTATACTAGGAATGTATGCCTGCAATAAACTAATCCACATCTAACTCACCGGGTCAGACAACAAAAGAATAGGCGTAGAGAAAACCCAACCAAAGACGATGTCAAAATCGCCTACAAGGTGACACAATCTCATTCATAACCTCGCATATGTATTATGCAATAAAGCTAGAATGGAGAAAGAAGAGCAGATCAACAGCTAATTATTGTTTTCCTAGGATATGCTTC
>BMAT01002802.1:420551-433465 GCA_019649035.1 Elysia marginata
AAGAAGAAGAAGAAGAAGAAGAAGAAGAAGAAGAAGAAGAAGAAGTCGCCTTGTTGATTAAAAAGATATATGGCACTAAAGCTAGGAGAAAGAGCAATACGTTGCTTATAGAAATGCTTAAGGAGCGAAGTGGCGACATGGTATAAGCTATGTTTCTCTAATTAGCAAGGCGGTGGGTGCCGAAGCATCTATAAGTCGAAGTTTCGGGTCCTACTTAAGGCAGGCATTTCGGGCATTTCCACTAAAAAACCATTATAGAAAGGCTATAGCTTTAGAACGGCCCTGTTGACAGTATATATAATTATATTAAGTACTTTAATATCTGCAATCAGTGTTGTGCCTTTAGCAGCAGATTCAACCACTCTATTGCATGAGGAATAGTTCCTGGCGCACTCTACCATTGCAAATAATGCAGGCTCTAATACTTTACTGTTGATGTCCATCATAATATTAAATTATAAATTTTATTTAAAGTGATCTCGAGTGTAAAGTTAACTTTTGACTGAGCAGTAATGCAGCAGCAGCAGAAGTAGCGAAAGAAGAAGAAGTAAAAAAGAAAAAAGAAGAAAAACAACAATAACAACAACAACATCAAGAAGAAGAACAACAACAACAACAAGAACAACAGCAACATCAAAAAGAAGGAGAAGAAGAAGAAGAAGAAGAAGAAGAAGAAGAAGAAGAAGAAGAAGAAGAAGAAGAAGAAGAAGAAGAAGAAGTGGCCTTGTTGATTAAAAAAATATATGGCACTAAGGCTAAGAGAAAGAGCAATGTGTTGCTTTTAAAAATGCTATAGCTTTAGAACAGCGCCCGTGAAGCTGAGCAATCTTTGACAAGATTTATAATTATATTAAGCACTTTAATAACTGCAATCAGTCCACGTGAGGCTGAGCAATCTTTGACAAGATATATATATTTTTTATAAAGCACTTTAAAATCTGCAATCAGTGTTGTGCATTAAGCAGCAGGTTCAACCCTTTCATTGCATGAGGAATAGTTCCTGACGCACTCTACCAACCGTTGCAAACGATGCAGGCTCTAATACTTTATTTCCGTGACATCTCGCCTCGAGTGCAGCAGGAATACGGTCATCGAGCTGGAAGAGATTAGAGTCACTAGTTCTCACCCTGGTAGTTTAGCGTACACAGTGGTTTCTTTGTATGGTCGATGTCTAGAGGTAGACATTCCGCCTTCAGATCAGGAGGTATCACAGTTCGAGTCCTGACGACTTAACTTTATCGAGGTTTCCCCAACCAGCGATAAACGGCTACAATAGGCAATGAATGATCTTGTCAGTATCATTAAGGTAACTCGATTGTCTCAACAGCTGCTCCTTTGTGAGTTAAACTGGCATGTTGGTTGGTAATTACCTTCGGGGAATATGTTTAAAGTGTCTTGAGCAGCGTGGCAGAGCGGTTAGCGCGTCGGACTTGAGATCTGGAGGTCGTGGGTTCGATTCCCGACTTAGTCATGTTGCGATTGCCTTGAGAAAGCAATTTACCCTTATTTTCCCCGATCCACCCACCTGTATATATGGGTTCCTGGCTATAGGCAGTGCTTGAAATTTGTAGAATGTTAGTGTTTGAGCGCCTAACAGGCTGCCGTACTGTGATGCTCTGAAATATGAGTTGAATTTGCTCTGGTGTGTATAGGCCTGCTGTGGTAAATATGTAAAGTCAGGAGACTGCCTTCGGCGGAGGCGGACTCTAAATATACTCATTTTATTATTTATTTATTTATTTATTAAATAAAATGAATGAATTCTAGGTCCATGAAAAAAATGTTGTCGTTAAATTTGGCTGGTCACGTAAATTTACTCAATTTTAAGTAACATTTAGAAGATCAAAAACTATGGAAGATTATCTCGGTGAGAGCTTAAAAATAAAATTAAATGGCATTAGCAAGGCCGATACTTTTATTGCATACTAAAAACTTTATATAAGTGATTATGACTATAAAACTTTGTGCCCCTGTTTTTAAAACAATACAATTATTTTAAGATGCTAAATGTATTAAGGATATAATGTTCGCTATTTCTGGATTTCTAGAAAAGAATGTAAGAATTTTTTTACGGTTTCTAAATGGATAATTATTAGCACGTGAGTTAACGTGTGCTAGTATCAGTTATTAAAGTTTGCTGGGATTGATTCTAGAAAAGTTCCGCTACTCTGGTGACAATCCAATTCCTTGTTACCTTTGTCCATAGCCCCATGCCCACCCTCTTACAAGGATTAATCAATGTCTATTTTCAATGTTCATCTATCTAATCGGCCTTTATCGATAAAATCTTTGTTAGCTATCAGGACATCTTAATGAGTCTTTTTCTCATCTCGATTGTGTTATTCAATAATTAATGTATCTAATCTTATAAACATAAAAAAACATAAGGGGATTAGGATCGAAACTTAATGCATCTATGTAATATATTGTTTGGCCTATACAAGTGATTATTTA
This sequence comes from Elysia marginata, assembly GCA_019649035.1. NCBI lineage: Eukaryota > Metazoa > Mollusca > Gastropoda > Plakobranchidae > Elysia > Elysia marginata. The sequence continues at coordinate 423,006 of BMAT01002802.1, forward strand.
GGACTTTACTTCTCTCCTGAGAGGTTTACTAGAACTAATTTTTCTAACGTTTGATCTCTCCTGACCAGTTCCTAATGAAAGCCATGTAGAATGCCAGATATTTTATGCGTTGAGATTTCGATATGCTGATCAACATAGATTTGTTTAAGTTCTATATTAAAAATTGCTTGAAGCTGTGTAACTTTTCTGAAAAGAGATTTTGACTTTTTTAAAGCTGAAACAACGATGATTTTTTTAAAGGAGTCATCAAATTGTACACCTTTCCGCCTATCATTTTTTTCAAGATTTTAAGCGGAAGAATACATATAGAGAAAATAGATCTATTTTCGCCAGCTTCGTTTGTTGAATTCTGTAGAATTTGGATTAGATCTAAATAAAAATATCTAGATTAAGAATCACAAACTTTGACTTAGATCTTCAACGAGAAATTTAGCTGATCTAAGCTTAGATTCAGAGCTAGATAATCTATAGAAAATTTCTTGATTTAGAGCTTGTGTTAGGCCTAAATCTGGCTCAGGTTTTTTGGAGCCATATTTCTTCTATTTTAGGCTCTACACGTCATGATTTTTTTGTATTAGACTCAAAGGGCTAGACTCTGCGAGTCAAGTTTTCTTAAATGCGGAGGTCACTGCATGTTTCATTCAAATTTTGAGGATACTAATCAAAATGTGTCACTTTGTGTAAAAATACGGCTGTTTGTTTTTCAGTTGTTCATAATTTCCGTTTCAAAGTCTCGATCGCTTATATCCTGCTCAAGGGGTAGATTGGGGGACGGGGTGGGGAGACACTAACGCGGAATCCAATTTCCTTACTGAAAATTGACGCTTTGAAATTTCACAAAATTGACGTGTCATTAGGTGTAGACGAATTAGTTATTGGGAAGTATCTAAACTTTAGTTTCGAGACTGAAAATATTCTACAGCGCTAAAATATGTTTTAACTTTCAGGTATATAGGTGCAATTGGGAAAGGTCCATCTTACGCCACATTAGTGCTAGGGACTTATTATAATTATTATGCCTAATTTTTTTATATTTCATCTCGATTTATTTGGCTATTAATTTGACTTCGTGGCTAAGCGTAAGAAGCAACAAAAGGCTAAAGCTAAGCCTTGAGCCAGATTGACAATTTTTTTTCTTTTCTTTGTTGTTGTTGTTGTTGTTGTTTTTTTTTGGTTTTAGTTGTATTTTTTTCTTTGTTTGTTTTTGTTTTCGGGGTTGGGGTAGGGGAGGTCATGCTGAAGGTCATGCCGAACGGTGCATAAAACGCTCTTTTGACTGTTCGTATTTTGTAAAACCTAACTATCACAAATATTTTTGATACCCATGATGTGCTCTAGTTTTTTTTCAGTTTAACTTTCAACTCTATACAAAAGTCCGAGTAACATTTCTTTCACGCACCTACAACAGAAAACAATGAGGGCACCTTTTATGGATTACACTTAATATACGCTTATTTCACACCAAAAAAAAATGATTGAGAGTTTAAATACGATATTATGTTATAATATGTTATAATATGCAGAACTGTTGTCAAGTTTTGCAGCTATTCGAACCCTAGATGAGCAGTTCCTTTTTATTTAGATATCTCCACTCTACGCTAAGTCAGTCCTCTCAGTACTTCTCTATTCTGGAAAAAAGGGTTAAAAAAAACTAGGAGTAAAAGAACTAAGTTATTGACTGAGCTTTCCAACTGAGCAAGGCAGGGGCAAATTTTCAATTCAAAGGTGCCAAATTAAGGCACAGCTAATTGGCTATCTCTTCTGGTCAGTGTAATGAATGTTTAATTGCTGGCTCATTTATAATGACTTGCGACACTAATGCGAGTGCAAGGCTTTACTTTGTGGTCAGAGGCCTATGCATTGCTTGCTGATACCCTTAGATCTGGGTGGCCAATAAAACTATCTATAACCGGAAACTCATTTTCCTGAAAAATGAAACTTTAATGTGTTGGTTTTATTATTTCTTTGATCACAAAGCAATTGTCAAACAGCCATACGTGTATTCCAAAACAAAAACTCATACAGGATCGTGGCTAAAACTAAACAATATTGAAACTTTCTCGTCACAATACAAAAAATAAAATGAAGTGATCTCCTAGATCCTTTGAACTGGAAATTTTCTTTAGTAGCCTGGGTAAAGCATCGCTTTTAAAATTCGTCGGCTTTCCTGTTTTTGTCTCTTGAAAAAGAGAAAAGAAAAAGAGATGCGAGTAATGTAAATTGAGTCTGGAGGGGCATTAAACCCGTGAAACAAACTCCATTATTGTTCCAGTTTGTATCTTGTTGAAGACAGCAGGAACGATTGATTTTTCTGGCATCAAAGGCGGTTGCTTCTTAAAGTTTCAAGTAGGTTGTTTAGAAAAGTGCGTCAGGTTAACGACCTGATTTTCTATGTGAGACATTTCTGTTACATGACGTGTGTTTATAGTCATCTCTGTATCTTTTCTTTTCGGTTTCACTTTAGTTTCCTACACAAACATGATTTTATAAGAATGATAATTAAAGATGCCCCCACCCCGACCTCCAATAACACCAGGATGTCTCTTAGACCTTATTATTTTAGTAATTTCTATAAAAACCACCACCACAACAACAACAACGACTACTACTACTACTACTACTACTACTACTACTACTACTACTACTACTACTACTACTACTAATAATAATAATAATAATAATAATAATAATAATAATAATAACAATAATATTACTTCTACTACTACTACTACTACTTTACTATTACTATTATTATTACTACTATTATTACTACTACAACTACTACTATTTCTACCTCAATTACTGCTATTTCTACTACTACTGTTACTACTACTACTACTACTACTACTACTACTACTACTACTACTACTACTACTACTACTACTACTACGACTACTACTACTACTACTACTACTACTACTACTACCACCACTATTACTACCATTTCTGCTGCTACAGCTACTACTACTACTATTACTACTACAACTACTAGTATTTCTACCTCAATTACTGCTATATCTACTACTACTGTTACTACTACTACTATTACTACTACTACTACTACTACTACTACTACTACTACTACTACTACTACTACTACTACTACCACTATTACTACCACTTCTGCTGCTACAGCTACTACTACTACTACTACTACTACTACTACTACTACTACCATTAAAACTACAATTACTACTAATACTAGTGCTACTACTTTTACTACTACTACTATGAGTACTACTACTATTACTACTACCATTGCCACTACAACTATACTATTTCTACTATTTTTACTACTACTGCTGCTACTACTACTGTTACTACAATTATACTTTTTCTACTAGTATTACTGCTACCACTACTACTACTACTACTACTACTACTACTACTATTATTATTATTATTATTATTGTCATTACTACCTATACTGCTAGGGTCACTAATAATTTTCCTCTAAATAGCTTTTATGTTGTCTTTCTTGCAATGTATTTTCCGACAATAGCCACGTTTGTTTACGAAATCTCCATAACGAAGGAACCAAAAAATGAAACAGGACTCCCCTTAATAATTATTTAAGAGTAAAGAGGCCGACTCAGCCCTGCGTTTGTGAGATTATTTATGACAGAAGAGCGTGATCTCCCTTACTACTCTGAGGGAATCTTCCGAAATAGAAAATCTCCTCTCCGTTACTCTCGGGGTGGCTTCCCTTTGCATTGAAACAAGAAAGCAGTCATCTATCTCTCCCCGGTTTTGTCGACACCAACCATTAGATCCAGTAACGGGAGATGGGCATTAAAACCGGCCGTAATTAGTGTCAATGTCTGCCTTAGTTCCACCTAAATGATATATGTTCGTCAGACTGTAGCCACTGGTCGCTCTCTTAATTATCATTGTATAGGCTTATTCTAAAATGCTGCACTGTACGTAATGCTGCCCCATACGTTTTTAAAAAACCTGCGATTTGATCTTGTGAACAACAAGGCTGGTCGACAGTGGGGAGACAAACAAGTTACAATCATGTAGCGCGGGGTAGCGTTAATTGAAACTGGAGCAGTGATGGAGACTCGTGGAGGCTAGACAGATAAGAGAGGTAAGGGAGGGATAAGGTGGCGACCTGTTAGAGTGCCAGACTACGTGTGGCGAGAGAGTGCCGAGTGGCGTCCTGTCTGTTTGTCTGTTAATGTGACACTCCGAGTATTGAACAGGATCACACTTCACGGTTTTATTTCAGTTTCCTGTATGGTACCAGTAGTCACTAGCTTATCATCACCTCGGTTCGTCACCGGTTCATCTTTGCTACTCAAGCCAGAGTCGGAAGTGGTTTTGTTTAAAACTCTAATTCACACACTTCTCCACAACTATATTGTAGAAACGATGCCGTTAGATCTATGTGCTGTTTCTCTATAGTGCCAAGTTCAAGACCTTTTAGAATGATGAAGAACATGTTTTCATTCCAGTAATATTATGGATGAAAATCTAGCAATCATATTTTTTCAGCAGCTGACTACAGTAGGATAAGAGTTTTATAGATTTGACATTAATTTTGTTCTGATTTTATTCGTAAAAAGTACAGATGGGTGAATTTAATTATCTTGTTGTAATAACTTATCGTGAAATAACAGTACATTGAAAATAGGCCCTACTTTTTTATTCATCAATGCGATAAAGTCAGAGGAACTCACGTGAAAATGAGGTAAGTCTAGCTTTTGTTGTTTATGTTTAGGAAGACAAAATCCGAGTTTCCACCCTTGTTTAATGTTGTTGATACTGAGGCGTTAGCGTGATTTAAGCACATCAATCATATCTAGAGATGGGGACCGAGGGAATAATTAGCCTTCAATGATGTTTCCGAGATTAAAGGCGTCGATAGGGACGTAGGTGAAGATCAGTTGATGCTGGTAACATTGTTCTTGATGATGATAGTAATGGTGATAATGATATTGATGTTGTTGTTTATTATGAAAATAATGGTAGTGATGATAATGATCATAAAGACATCGATGATGATGATGATGATGATGATGATGATGATGATGATGATGGTGATGGTTGTGATCATATGGAAGAGGATGATGGTGATCTTGCTAATTTTGACGATATTGATGATGATGATGGTGATGACGACGGTATTGTTTATGATAATGTTCAAAGGTTTTCTATTCTAAATATTCAATTTATCGATGACTGTACGGTTCAGTATAGCAATGTTTTAAAGAGTTATATATATACGTGAAGCTAAAACGTAAAATATTATTGTTCTCTCTCTCTCTCTCTCTCTCTCTCTCTCTCTCTGTGTGTGTCTGTCTCTGTGTCCGTCTATCTCTCTCTTTCTCTGTGTATGTGCAAAGAACAATTGATTTAAACGTTATAAAGACACAAAATTCATCTTAACTGCGTATCTTAGCCATGCATAAAACAGCCAGGATGGGGGAGTTGGAATTAAGACATATGTTAACAAAGTATTTTTAAGATGATTAGTATAATCTAGATCTATGTTAGAGTCGATTGATTTGCTTGCTAACTAACGCGTCATTAGATGTAGTCGTTGTGATACTTTTCGTAATCTAGATCTAGATTTTCTAAGCCTTGACGCTCAGCCATTGCACATCTATTAATTTTCACTTTAGATTATTTTTTTCTTTAAAGCTATACTAATGATAAGCGTATCTAGGTAGCCTACTTACTTTTTATTAAACATTCAAATATTGTAAGGTCCAAAATAACAAATAATACGCAGATGAATTTAGAAAACGGGTGAATTTATAATACACATAGCCTACTACCTTCATCCGGCCTATTTTTTTATTTTGTGTGCAAAAGGTCCCTACTTTTTGCGTTCCTATTTAGATGTCCGTCGTGACCTTTCTTACCCTCATGACCTACGTGGAAAGCATTTTGGGATGGCCGGAAGTTAGTTACCAATGGGACCAGTGAGTTCACTCAAAGAGGAAAACTAGGTCATTTCTATGTCTTTTATTGTGTTTGACTGTTTGCTGGATTTTTCCTACATTCTTCCTTTCTCTCTCCCCCCCCCTTTTTTTTTCCTCTCTCTCCCTTGCTCTCACTCCCTGGCCTTGTCTATATTTCTCTCTGTCTCTCTCTCCACGCTTTCTCCTGTATATGCCTGCTCGACCGTCTCCATTTTATGTGTTTCCATGTGTTCTTATCTCCATCACTCATTCTCTATATCTCTTCTTATCTCTATCGTTTTCTCTCTATAGTTCACCAGCTCTGTGGCCTAGCGGTAAGACACTCGCTCAGAGATCGGGAGGTGCGGGTTCGGTCCCCGGCCGAGTCAAACCAAGGACTTTAAAATTGGTATTAGCAGCTGATCCGTCTAGTGTCTGGCATTATGGATTTTAGTGTTAAGTCTAGTCGGCCCGGTGTCAGGATAATGTGACTGGGTGTGGTGTGTGCAAGGGCTCCTTACATCCCAGTGTGGCAGCATGCTTTCAATTGTTCCAAGCGCCGTCTCTGTTATAACCTGTAGTTGAAAAGAGACGTTAAAATTCAAACAACCAACCAACTCTCTATATCTCCTTTCTCCAAGTTTCCTCTTTCATTCTCTCTAGCGCCTTCTCTGTCTCAGTTCTCGATGACTCCTCTCCCTCTTCGATCTTCATTTACTTTTCTGTTTCTAATTTCCGATCCTCTAGTTAAAGGCCAGGAAAATTTGGTTTGTTCAGAAAAACGAATGATTTAGATAGAAATATGGAAAGATGATCCTATTAAAGCCGAATCAAAGAATCCCCAAAATATAATCTGTTAAAAATTACCTTACGTATGTCGATGGAATTAAATTTCGATAGCAACTGGAATTGGTTGCAATAGCTCTCTGTTTTAAATTGGAGACGTTGTTGTTGTTATTATTATTATTTGGAAACTTGAATAAAGCGAAGCATTAAGACAAATCATCATGCAGAGTCATTCAAGAATATTTCTTGCAGCAAAAAGAATTCACATTAATTTCAGATAATTTATGTATTGTGTTTTCCCGGCAGCACTAAGCTGTATGAAAAAATCCCCAAAGATGAGAGACACAAGCATGGCCTCTTCTAAGCATTGTCATTGATGTAAGCACGGTGGTCAACAATGGGAAATAATAATTGGATTTGTATAAAGTGTCAAAGCATTGCATAATAGTTTAGCTTGGTCCGACAGCTCGGTCGATGTGAACCCTAAAACCAACTGAAATCGTAGTCTAAATTCTTGGACCATAAGAGTTGCGGGATATACTCTGTCAACCCGATTGACATTGCAGGAAGCAACCGCTAATAGGCAAAAAGATTTTGAAGGAGCCAGGGTAAAAACTTGGCGGTCAAACTGTCTTAGTATTTAAGTTTGGAAAACGCGGGTTACGTTTTAGCAATAACGAATCTCACAATGGGACTTCAAGACATGTTGCAAGATAAAGAAATGAAAAAATATAATTGACATTAAACGAAACGTTGTAAAAAAAACCTTCTTTCTCAACCAATATAAGATCACCCGCTTTCATAGCAAAAATTTGTGTCTGCGTGACAAATTAAGCGCCGCGAACAAGATAGCATCTCTCAATGGTCCTGAGCTTCCAAGTACGTCTTCTCACCACAGCATTCTTAAAGAAAAGAATTTATCTCTTGTGTTTATTGTTTATGCAAAGTCAAACGTGAATGACAGATCCCATTTAAAAATAGTTTGAAATAGTCATTAATAATCTCTCTCTCACTCTCTCTCTCTCTCTCTCTCTCTCTCTCTCTCTCTCTCTCTCTCTTCTCTTTTCTTCTCTTCCACTCTCTGTCTGTCTTTTTATCTCTATGGCTCAATTTTTGTATTCTATAGAACCGTTGACTTCATCCGTATTTATCTCTCTATATTTCCCCTATTCACTTATTCTTACTTCTATATCTATATTTTCTTTAAGTTAACGCCTTAATTTTAATCTATGTTTTCCTATCTTCCTATTTTTGTTATTCTTCCTCTCGCTCGCACCACTTTCTATACCTAAACATATACCTATTGTAAATTAAAATAATGCTAAAACTTTTTCAACCCATCTAGACACACTTTTTTGCCCAAGCCATGCCCTTAGAAAAATACTTTTCTGTTCCTCTACATCAAAGTAAAGTGAGAAAAAATAAAATATAATTTTGATAGCTTTAGAGGTTAAATTGGCCTGCCACCCTTCTGTAGCACCCCAATAAAGTCTGGCGGATCGAAAGATATATATTTTCACTTTAAGTTCAGCGACACTCATGCCAATATGCTAAAAAGTTTCAGATATTATATTATTTAAAAAAATCTAGGTTTTGCCTTGCATTGCACTACCTTGGCATTTGCATGATATCTTAAAACATTTAGTCGGGTCTATGATCAATCAAAGAGATGTTGGTGAGATAAAATGTGTCATTAATCTGAAGTAAGAGGCGGCGCAGGAGCTACCAACATAAAGTACTTGAGGGGGGGGGGGGTTACGATGAAGGGTGTCATGCGCGACAGCGGCGGACGTTAAGAATTTTCCACAAGCATGTACATATAGTTGTTTCCTTGTTTTGGTGACAACTTCCAGACTTAGGCATCAATTGACATGCTCTTCTTCTTCTTCTTCTTCTTCTTCTTGTTTTTCGTTTTCTTCTTCTAACCGAAAATAAAACGGTACATAAAATGACAATGATATGAATTCCTTTCAATTTAATATAATATATTTACAATTTTAGTAGGGGCTCAATTTAATAATCGCTTTAAAAAAAATTATTCACAGTTTCAATAGGTGCTCCCAATTCTAGGGAAATTAAAAAAAAATAGCCTATTTGTCTCTGTTAGAAAATAGAAAACTGTTAATGAGTATGTCTTTTTTTAATCTTGTGCGGGTAAGATTTCTAAACTGCAGCTGAACAATGCAAGAGATGCAAAATTCTAAAATCACCGTCACAAAAACCAGACTGATACTCCTCTCTGTGGCGTTCTCAGTCCTCTTCATCAATCCGGAGATGCTTACTGTTATGGGTTATGTTATAACTATTAAACTCAGTTTTAACCTGAGTGCACTGCAATTAATCAAGAGGCCGATTCGACCCACAACACAAGTCTCTAAAAAGAAGTAACTACAAATACGGCAGTTCCCAGTCGCACATTAATTTATTAACATAATGGCCACAGAGGCTGGCAATCAATTAGTAAATAGTAACGCACACGGGCGCAAAGCCCTTCTACAATATTACAATAAATAACCAACTCAAGTGTATAGCATAATACACAACAATACTTAATAACTCTGGTCCCCGGGCGAGTGTGCCTCTTGGCGCTGGCGGTACAGTAATAGATCAATGCAACAGTAGATCCAAATCTTTGTGAAGATTCACAATCGCCTATAATTGGCTCTAGAAATAAAGATTGTTATACTCAGGTAGGCTTTACCGTTTACAACGAACCTGTACCTCAATTTTAGTTTTACGGGGAAATACAACCGACCAGCCCAAGCTGATAGACACACTGCTCTTTCTCTCGTAACACTTACACGAAGGTAAAATTGAAGTCATTGCTAGTCAGACTTTAGTGAACTCCTTGCGTGACTAAAGGTTACCTGGTTTGTCGATGTCAAAACTGTCGTCTACACCTGTTAATGTTATAGGTCCGTGGGTCTGGTGTTCGAAGATGTCTATCTTGCAGTGTGTATGTTTATCAAGCTGTTTATGTCTCTTTGTTGCTACCTGACTGCCTATCTTTATTTCGTTACATCTCTTCTTCTTCTTCTTCTTCTTCTTCTTCTTCTTCTTCTTTTTCTTCTTCTTCATCTCCTTCCTCTTCTTCTTCTTCTTGTCCCATTTCCTTCTTTTTCTTCATCTTTTATACTCATTCTCCCCTTGTTTCACCCTCTCTTTGTTCTATTTCCCCATTGTCTTTGCTTGTCCCTCTCCATTATACACTGCTTACGAGGTATTGATTTTCCTTGAGACTGAAATTTAAGACTAATGCGTTTTCTTTCTTGCGTACATGAGAAAGGGGATAACATGCTTTGACTAGTTGTTTTCGTCAAACTCCCACATGTGGTATGCTGTTGACCTTGAACATTAGTTCCTTATTTCTCTTTTAGCAAGATTCATAATGTAGTTAAGAATTGGTGAATTTTCCACTGTCTTTATCAAAGGAATGGTGCCTGAATAATTGACATGAAAAAGAAAACCTATAAAGAGTCTATTTTTTTTCCTATGATAAGTCACATCTACATCTATGATATTGACAGCTGGTAGGTAAACGTCTTTTGCAAATGTTGTTGTACCATTTGTCTTCTTCATATGTTTGGAAAATAAAAAAAATTGTAATAAGAAGGCTTAAACTGTCTTAAGTGATTATTCTGTACAAAGTTTACCTTTTTTGGCAGCATTCAAAGTATTTCACGTAGCATACTATACATGAGAAGTTTTTTGTCGTGGGGCTTGTGCTCATCGTATTAGGTAGCACACTAAACATGAGAAGTCTTG
>BMAT01002802.1:447407-458506 GCA_019649035.1 Elysia marginata
TTTTTTTTGCTAATCAAAAGAATATAATAGCCATTAGCTTATGGCCCCTACTTTTTCTATTAAATTCAATTACGTGCAATGAAAAAGCCTCTTTCATTGCCTACTACAGTATTTCTTAAGGTAGTACATGAAATCTATTTTATTAACCGCATCAGGCATCACGGATTTTAAGACATATTTTCTACTGACGTGCAGCACGAGAAAGTTTTGAGTTTCTTGACACAAAAATGAAAACATTTGGCTTTTGTTTGAGGGGATACACGAAGATATTTTAAGTTGCTTCCGGTGTAGCGCGAACTAATCAACCAGAGATTGCAAAAAATACTGCTCAATGACAAGTATTGTATTCTTTTTACTAAGTCATTAGAAAGGTTTTGTGACACTGCTTTTTTAAATTCCTGAGCGCATGACGGAACATTTATTTGATTTGTTATTTCAGTACCGTCCTAAAGCTGAGTCCCTTAACAGTGGCGTTCTTAGATTTATAACACAGCAGCTCTAAGAACTCCAGAACGCCTGTGTAGATCTCTAATCATGACGTGCACCATTTCTTTCAGGTCGCCTGGTAGCAGCCCTTCGGCAAGCATCACTGACTTTCGGTTATCTCCCTTGTGTGGACGGACAACCCGAACTCCTGCCATCCACGAAAATCGAGCACTGGGTAGAAGTAAAGCGCCTCACAGACCTTCAACAGTAGCAAGTGACGCAAAGTCGTCGCGCAGAACAGACGCCAAGCAAGCAACCCATAGCAAAAGACCCTCTTCAGTCACCGCTGATTTCAAATCGACATTCCCGGCGAGTTTTTATATCGTGGACGAAGACGCAGTTTTATGACAGGAGACACCTACCTATGATGGAGTGCTGACCGCCTGGGTCTGACGCGTTGGGGTTGCTGCATGAACCTTCAACATCGCTTAGAGTAGTTCCACTTTGGCACTGAATAGTCTCTAAGCTTAGATTCAACATTTGAGTTTTTCTGCGTAACTACCTACCCCCACAGAAAAGCGCTCTGGAGGGTAGGCCTACACCTTTTTCACTTTTACACACAAAAGAGGTTCGTCACGCAATAACCCTATGAAAATTTTCTCCATCCTTGAGCGACTCAATGATAAACTGCCTCCGTCCGCGAACCCTTTAACCAAGTGTTGAACTGGGCGCATTCACGCTTGTGTTTGTGATAACTCGATGTCAATTCTTAAGGGAGTGTGTTTCAAGAACTTCTCTGACAGTGGAAGAAAGCTTTTTCAAGAGATCTAGTTTTCTTGTCTTCAGTAAATCCTGATGATCTACGCAACGAAGAAAAAGGGATAGGCCAAACATACACTTCAAAAGAAACGGTGTTAATTGAATGTAGCAATCTAGAAGGCGCTGAGTAAGTTCATCTACATAAACAGATGATATCAGATGCCATTGATGCTATTACTATACAACTTTATATTTATTATAAATCAAAAACTGTAAATCATTTTTATACTCCTATTCTCGCCAAAAGCTTTTTGTATGATTGAAGTGCAATTAACGTATCGAAAGCTTCCCATATAAATCTCTGATATATATTTATTCACAAATGTATTTTTTCACTCTTCGTATTTAAAAAACATGAACCCCTTGTAGGCGCTGGGACTACTAGTATCTCCTTCGTTTCACTGAACCTCGGTGGTCTTTCTACCCATAGAAAGATTTCTGAATTGACTATGTTTTCATTTAGGAATTTATATAACAGTAAAGCCATTGACTAGCTTCTGATTTAGGAATTTATATACCAGTAAAGTCATTGACTAGGGTTCTGATTTAGGAATTTATATAACAGTAAAGCCATTGACTAGGTTCGGATTTAGGAATTTATATAACAGTAAAGCCATTGACTGGGTTCTAATATAGACTCAGTGGTGGAATCGGTGTTATTCAATGATTCCAACTTCGAAAACTGGATCCAGTGGAAAATGTTGACTGATCCGGTTTTCTTGTAGAATCACACTGGAACTCTATCTAATAATTATTTAGTGATCCGCATTTGTGAGAGTTGACTTGAAAAGATAACCAAAAAAAGGACATTTTAAAAAACTGTGTGGTTGTAAAAAAATAGAAAGAGATCTCTCGATTTGTATAAATCAAGCTCAAACTTATATTTGAGCCACAAAAATCTGAAGTTAGAAGCTTTCATTTGCATCTTTTCTTTTTTTTTAGTCTTATTGTTATCGGCATATTAAGTTACTTGATTCAAAGAGTCGGCCTTCGTTGGACAGCAAGAAAAGTCTGGACTTTTTTTGTGCATTGAGTTAACCTCATGAAAAGAATGAAATTTTAATTTGAATCTTATTGCAATAACGATAGACCATAATACTTAATATGACACTCTCTCGGGCTAAGGGAAAAGTTGTGAAAGTTTGAGGATCTCTAGAAAGCCAATTTTTGAGTTTATTTCAAGAAGTAGTTGCTTTTGTGATTCCCCGGACTTTCTAAACAAAACGAACCCACTTGGTACACAAAAACTTGATATCTCTCTCTCCGCAGGTTGCCAAAGTTTGCAGTGCGAGGGAAATGTTCCTCCATATTAAAAGTCAAACCATGTAACGATGAAATTGTGTTGATGTATAGTTTTCAAAAACCTCTTCAACCTTTTAGTCTTCATCAACATTGAGAATGTTTGACTTATTTTGATAATGTATAAATACTAGATTATGTCAATTCACGATTATGTCTGGCGACAAGTTTTGAGAAGTCTGGTATAAATTTAAAATAGCGAATATGAAATTCAAGATTTAATATTTGTTAGTGTCTCTTGGTATTATTGTCTATAATCATGCCAACATATCATAGACTGTATATTTCCAGTACATAAATACCGGTACATAAATTACATCTCTCACGTAAAACAAGTACTAACTTTTCAAAGATCAGTTCATTTTTAGATGTTTTTTTTTTTAATTTAAGAATGTGATTTACGTAAAGTATATGAATTAAGCAGGAGAAAATCCTGCAATGTCGCTTTATAAAAAGCTAAAACGAAACTTAAGTTGTATTAACACAAAACAGCTTTTTTAATGAAGAAAAGGCGTGAAAATTTCAATGCTTGCATAGAGCTCAACTTTTCTTCTCGTTCAGACATATACAATTTTTTTTCTCAGTTGATGGCAAGGCCGAAAGTACAATACGTCTGGGTTGATTAAATAGAGAGCCACTTTCTCTCTCCCGGCCTCTGTCGACCGAAAGTCGGCATAGCAAGAATCCAAAGTTTTACTTTTCAAAGATACGTAAATGTAAATACAGAAGCTCGTGCTGAGAAATGGCATTCTCATTCTTTAAGAAGGTTGAACCTGAGATAGAAGAAAGTTTGGTCATAGGTGGTACCGGCTGGTACTGTCTCTTGATCAGCGGTGCCTTCTAAGGTGATTGTCTGGCCTGTAGAATTTGCCGCTTTTAACTTGACCCAGCACACCCGAGCGCGGGAATGAAAACTCCACTAAACTTCTGTAGGTAACTCTCTAAACCCTTAGAACTCTCTGAACAGACTTCGAAATACGGCGGACAACCGCTTACACCGCAAAATGAAAACAGGAAAAGCTGATTTGTTTCAGACCTATAAGTGCGGCCTACGCTTAAACCTAAGTACGTTAGGTATGCGCACGAGCTTCTGTATATTTACATTTACGTATCTTTGAAAAGTAAAACTTTAGATTCTGCACAATAAACTGTAATGAACTTGTTTTCGGTTTGTCTTTATAACACCACAAATAGGCCCCGAGTATGAGGTGATTGAACTTTACAACGGTTTGTTGGTGGTTTGAATTTTAACGTCTCTTTTCAACTACAAGGTTATATCAGAGACGGCGCTGGGGACAATTCAAAGCGTGCTGCCACACTGTGATGTAAGGACCGCTTGCATACACCACACCCAGTCACATTATCCTGACACCGGGCCGACTAGACTTAACACTAAATCCATAATGCCAGACACTAGGCAGATCAGCTGCGAATACCAATTTTAAAGTTCTTGGTTTGACTCTGCCGGGGATTGAACCACGCACCTCCCGATCTTTGAGCGAGTGTCTTACCACAGAGCCGGTACTTTACAACGGAATTCGACCAAGAGAAAAGAAGGAAGTGAGACTAAAGAGTAAAACTGAAAGACAAAGCTAAACTATGAGAGATTCTCAACAGAAGAAAATTAATAATTTGAGAGTTAAGAGAAAGTGTAGTAGTCTGAACTGGTGTAACTGAGGACTAGAATCAGAATATAAAAACTCTCATCTTCAACGCATCTCTGTTTTGTTACCTTTGGTTATGAGGATCTTAGCTCTTCAACATTTATTTTGGTTTTTAAGTAAACGCTTGACCATGGGCGATAGCAATGAATGTGAGCATGTTCAGTCGTGGAGTATCTGCAATGAGAACGTTTCCAAAAACTCTGCCCTTGTTTAGACTACAATCAGTTTTTGTTTGTTTATGTTTTTTTTTTTGCTTTGTCTTGGACTGCGATTTTTTGGTTATCCATCAACGTCAAAAGAGAGAGAGAGAGAGAGAGAGAGAGAGAGAGTGTATTTTAGAAAATATTGGTTTTGATTTGTTTTGTTTTTGTATTTGTTTTTGTGCTTTGTCGTGAACTGCAATTCTCCAATTATCTCATTCAATGTCAGAGAGAGAGAGAGAGAGAGAGAGAGAGAGAGAGAGAGGGAGAGAGAGAGAAAGAAAGGGATATTATATAATACAAGATTGCAGAGGTTTTTTTTTATTCTATTTTAGGCGTATTGTTTATTCTGTTTCAAATTGCGTGATGGTTGTAGGCCTATGTCTTTACTGAATAAAACCTAATTCCCCTTTAAAAAAATTCATCATTTGTCAACCGTAGCCGTTCCTTTCAAGTTATCTTATGAAGAAATGATCTTTCTGTCGTGCAAGATGAAGCGTGTTTATCAATAACCATACTGAAATCCGAAAAACAAAAATCTCGCCTCAGTGGATTGATTGTATGGTACACTTAAGTACGTTTTACTTATGAAATGTTCGGTGTAAATACAGATGCAACCAAAAATTGTTCACATTTGTTTTATTTGTTGTTGTTGTTGGTTGATATTTTCAATTATCTTTGTAAATTAAAATCTGAAAAATTAAACAACATAGAATGCATTATAAATCATAAATGCATTTAACTGTAACATTTGATGTAAAACAGAGAACTGCCATAAATTAAAAAGTATGGTTTTTGTTCAGTGTGGTTTTTTTAAATTTTGTTTTGTTATTCCCTAATTGTTCTTTTTTAATAGCCATCTAGATTTACTCAAAACTAGTTTTGTTTAAAATTAAGGACAACTGTACTGTCTAAAATAAGAAGCAGCGGTTACAGCAGATGTGATGTGCTTAAACGTTTTTATTAACTTAAATACTAAACAAGACAAGATCAAGTGACTTTTAAAAAGCCTGCTTCTTGCAAAGATTTTCAATGAAATCGAGATTGAATTGATTCAACTGTTCACCAGTTGATGAAAGAAAGGTCAAAACTTTGAGCCTTTCAGCACAGCAGTTGTATGTGTTTATTAACTTGGATTATCGTTGCAAGTTCCTTTTGTTTTCTATAATACAGCCAGTACAAAGAATACCTTGGAACGGTCTACTGAAATAAAGTAGAAGTTACAGACATTTATGGTTTTTTGTCGTGATGAAAGAATGTGATTGTAATTGGAATTTTTCAGTCAACTGAGCCTACACATCTGACTTCACTTGAATACTGTAGTCTGTACACATTCTTCGCTTGTGTCTTTAGCCTTTAACTAATTTGTTAGTGTGTTCACGTTAACTTGTCCTTTTTCATCTGTTAAAAGTGTTTATTTCATTGTATTTAAAACAATTTGTCCCTGTCAATTTCAATGTATGGAGAGGTAACATTTTCTTTTTGAACACCTCCATGGTATTGTTCTCCTCTTTACATCAACTAATCTTACAATCTCAGAAAAAGGTTTTTGTTATAATAAGAATACTGATATGATATAGATAATAATCAGTAACAACAATAATAATACATGTATCATAAAAATATAAAAGGCCTCACTTACAGTCTGGATTTTAGTCAGAATCGAGATGACATTTTATAATTCCTCTAAATTTTGTCAAACGGCAGATAAGATGATGGGGCAGCATGACTCAGTGGTTTGCATTACTGAATACTAACACTAGCATTCTCAAAATGTTTAACGTTCCAGCAAAAGGTGGTGACTTTAGCACACAAATTAAATTTTGTTGCTGTGCTCCAATCTTTTTGTGTCCATATTCCAATAAAAGTTAATACAAGTTAAGAGGCAGATGTTAGTATTGATTTTTAAAAAAAATTTGTAGACATTTTCAAGAAACTTGCCTTAAAATGAGGTAGCACGTTGCTCTTCCCCAACCCTCTTGATCTTTTGCCACTGCAAGGAATTGTTGTCTCTCCAATCTTGTACTGTTTTTATTCCATCAACATTCCTCCCCCCCTCCTTCTTTGCTGATATTCTCTTTTCAAATTCCATGTTCTATTTCTACAAGTTTAAGATGTCACTTCTTATCAACTTACATTGACAGTATTACTAGGTTTTTTTTTTTGTTCTTTTGGTTTTTTTAGATCTCAATATCCGAGGCTACGATTCAAATATTCACCAAATTAGGGTTTATTCCAGCACCATTATTTTTTTATTGTATTGACATATTATTTTGCCTAGCAAGACACTCTCTTAACAATGACTGCAACAAGTATAAAAATTTGTCCAACCCTAGCAAAACTTGTAAAATATCAACAATGGTATTTGAAAAAAAAAAATAACACTAACACACAGACTTAGTCTACGAAAACTTTAACAAAACACGAAATTTAGGTAACGGGTAATATTTTATTTCTTTTCAGCAGGTGAAATAGTTAAAAACTTCATGAGTTTTTAATCAAAGAAGGTAACAGACAGATTAATCAAATTGAAAGTAGGAACAATGTAACTTACTCAACATGTAAATCTTTAAGACCTTAAGGGAAAATATTTTAGTCTAGAGACAAAATGAAAAAAAAACATACTAGTACAAAATTTACCACATGAGTGATGGTGTCACACATGGTGAGGTTATGACATAACTATAGGGACAGGCATTTAAACACAAGCCTCTCCATACCGGAGAAAGTTTAAAACTTGCATGCTCACTAAACAACCTGTTTCAAACACCACTTCACTTCACTTATGCAATCCTTGTCTATAATTTTTTTCAGCTTTCATAAACGTTTTTCTAGTTTAACAGATAAACATTTATGTACCTTTATTTATACCGCTGTGCCAAGGCAGGGCAACGCATCTACGAACATTTTTTATCTCCATTAAAATCGACAAGCATACCCATTCTGCATCTATTGTCAATGGCAGAAAGACGCAAGTGCCCACTAACAAGGGAAGTTTCACTGCGGCAAATACACATTAATTTACTGGCCATAACATAAATAATCTTAAGCTTTCGCGGTTTGCGCAAAACCATAAAAAAGGCAGCTAGTTGCTCTGCCTTGCCATGACAGTGCAAATATTTCTTAAACAATTTTTACAGTTCAAATTTGCCAGAAAAAAGAACTTGCTTCATCTGAAAAGGGAAATTTGGCAATTTAATAGATCTATCTCAATCATAACTGAAGGTCTACTTTCATTTGTTACAACTTTTTTCAAAACTAATCATTTAGTAAAAATTGTTCAGATCTACTGTCTAGGAAACATCAATATACCAGCTTATGCCTTATGGTTGAATCAGTGCAAAATCTTTAATATTTTACTCACAAGGAGGATTTTACAAACAAGAAAAACAAAAGTTTTGTACTAAAAAAAATACTTGATAAATTGGCACAAATTAATTGTACACATTATGTCTCATATTTTCTGAATTTTTGGCATGAAGTTTTCAACAACTTAACAGTTACTTACATTACCCTCCTGAGTGCCAGATCTAAATGTGAGGTTTAAACCGAAAAAATCCCAGTATTTTTATCTTCTTGACTAATCTAATGTTGATTAGGGTAAAACTAAGTCTACTGCAACAATATCAAATTCCATAGAATGCAGCAATATCATGCCAAACCTGTATTCAAGAGTGCATTAAATAAACCAGGAATAGAGTATGTCAACAGCCGACATAGGCTCACCCATTGCAGGAAGAATAATGCTCTCAACAAGTTAAAATGACTGAGAATTCTAACCAACTCTTGTATTTTTTTTTCTAGTAATGAAAACAGCCGCTATCATATTTTCTTTAAGGTAATATATGCAGACGCTATGATTTGATGTCAGATTATAATTAGTTGATATGAGACTTAATCTTATCACCAATTTCAAATGTATTTACACTAAGTTAAATTTTAACAGTTACACTTCTTCTAATCAATTTCAATGGTTTGAATGAAATGCAAAAAAATGCAGTCTAACCAGCACCTCCACCTCCCTAATACACTGGTAGATATTTTTGGGTAAATAGATTTTTAACTAACAAGTAATACATACATCATCTGCTTACTTTACCTCTATGGTGGTTAATGGTATAGGTTCAACACCAGCTAAGCTTAGGGTTAACAAATTGAAATCATTCTAAATCTAGGTCTAAATTGAAAGTACCTCTTCAGTTTGCGAGGATCCAACTGCATTCAAAACAATTTAAAGAACACTTACACCCATACTTTCAGGTTGGCTATGCAAGTTCTGTAACTCATGATGGTAAAACATCAATGAACACCTTGCTACTATACTTCCCTTATACTCCACTCATATTGACATTTTCACTTCTCGACCTATCTTGCTATGATGAAATTTTTTCATCTATAGTTTTACTTAACGATTCCTCTCAAATCGAATTTTCCTTCTACTTTTTTAGCTTTATCGACATGCTGATTACTGAATTTATTAAAAAGACATTAAAAAAAAAACCAAAAAGGTAAAGAAAGGACCAACAAGTTAAGGCTTTGTTAAAAATGATTCCATTAATTAAAAATAAAAAAAGAAAGACCTCCGTAAGCATGTCGATATGTAAGCGGATTACACTGTACATTAGAGTCGGTGAGGAAAAGTCGAGGTAGTAAAGATAAACAAAACATTTTGCCCTTCCTCTCTCAGAGCTCACATATCTCAAGCACTCAATAAATATTTTCTCTATAGTACACTACACTACTGTCCCTCTTGTGAGCATAATCTGCAGTATCAAATGTAAACTACTTACATATTTACAAACGAAAATCATGAGTTCACCAAACTCCGAGGAATGAAGTCAAATGGGAATGGGAAAATTTACAAAGATCTTAACTAATGTAAAAGGAAAAAAGAAAATTATAATGCCAGTGGATTCCTAAAAAAGAATTACGGTCATTATTTACTCTTAATTGTGGGGTCTTCAAATATGAATCTGGCTTTGGTTAAAAGATGCGTTTTGCCCCTATAATGTATGAAAACAAAATTTTGAAAAACACCGATTCACTTTTAAAAAAATATTTCTCAAAAGAGAACGGTCATAAACGTATTTGTTTCAAACCGATCAATAATACTTCTCTCTAGGAAAATGCTATGAAAAAAGAACATAGGAAGAAAAGCCTAAACCTCCCTTGTACAACGTTGTTATCTTGTATAAACCTCATATAAATATCTTTCTAAAATTCTTATCTTATATTTGCTTTTAGATCAGGTTACTACATACAATGCAGTGCGTCTTTTTTTTTCCATTTAATAAAGCAGTAAAGTTCAAAAACCTGTTGCAGCTACTTTACTTGAAAGAAGGCAGTTGGAACTTAGGTAATTCAACAGATGTGAGAGGATTGACTAGATTAATATGGGAGACAATTTGAACAAATCTCTATCCTTGCCTGTCTTTAAAACATCATTGCATCATCATGACAGTTTTAAAAATTTAAGCATCAACATTTTCAATTAATATGAACAGCAAAACACACTGCATGATTCATACAAAAAAATGAAAATACGAAAAAAAAAAAAAAAAAGAAAAAAAAGAAAAAAAAGAAAAAAAAGAAAAAAAAATGCCTTTCAGCAGTCACACTGGTAATACTTCAGATGATACATATGGAAAAAGGCAATCACTCTAAAGCCTGAGTACAAAGTAGGTGGTACGTGTGAGCTCACACTTTCCACAGCACCTAATACATACATTATACATCACCAGTCATCGGTCTAGTTAAATAACCTACTAAAGATCCACATGTTCAAACTATTTTAACAGAACGGGATCTATTGTCCCTGGATTTGTCAACAGATGAAGGCATTCCAGGCAAAATAAGATAGACATGTTTCGTATAAAAGTTTCTATAAAGGTCAAGTATTCTACATCAGCGTTTCAACAACAACAAAGAGTTCAATTTAACAAGCATCTCTCATCACAGATATACATGGAGGAAATTTGAACATGGAAAGAAGATATATATAAAATGTTTTCAGTGAAGTCTAAAATTTAAAACAAAACTCAAACATGTAATTCAATGTCATTAAATTTCAAACCATTCTTGCTTTTTCAAACATCATGCTCAAACCGATGTAAGTAATTAGTACTTGCGTTGCATAAGTCAAAATGCTGAAAATACTCTGGGATAAACAAGATCATAAATTTGTCTTGCTTTGTCACAGGCAACAATGAATGTTTTCAACAAGTTCAACAAAAATAAAGACAATGCCATGTATACAACAAAATCTCTGTAGAATAAAGCACGGGTAATAAGTTAGAATTCCCTCTTTAACATCTTCAATGCCTCTATATATATATACCCTAAAGTGCCAGGAGGATCTTTGCGTGAGCTGTCTGAAGCCATGTTTACAAAACAAACTTGTCACAAAAAATGCAAAGATGGCTGCTTCAAATTTCCTGGAAATGGTCTAAGGGACATCACCCAACAGTACGAAACAGGTTTCAAGCCTTAACTCTCTTAGACGTCCCAAACAGTTATGTTGTCATATGCCCGGAACTGTACCGGGCACATGGCACTCTAGAGACATGTATAGGCCCGGAACAGTTCCAGGCCGGGCACTCAAAGGGTTAATGACAAAGACCTACATCTAAACAGCGAGGCAGAAGCCATATTATTTACTACCCAGAGACTAAATTTTCAAGCTTACTACTGC
>BMAT01002802.1:459298-472041 GCA_019649035.1 Elysia marginata
AAAAAAAAAAAAAAAAAAAGCAAAGCAAAAGATTACTTTGGCAGTTTTTGTAGTATAGATTTCTGGTATGACCATTCAATCAAGGACTCCCTCTGACTATTGGCATGTTCATTCAAAGATTAACAAATTAAGTAGTTGAAGACAGTTTGTAGCCCATCACCATTAGCATGACTTAATTTTCAAATCATAAACAAATAAAGTCAGAAAACTACAACTACAAACATATTATTACAGTACTTTTCTCAAACATTACATTTTGATTCAACAAGCAGGGGATTCTTGAAGAGCCTATCATTAATGATAACTTTGTGGAGATCCAAGCAAACAGGTTATCATGTCTTGCAACCAGTCTGAATGAGTCAGTTGTCACCATTTTGTCCATACAAATTTGAACTATGTGATTTACTGTGTTGTCAAACAAAACATAATCTCATGAAGTCATCAAAATTATATAGAAATTTATCAATTATTGATTCAAATAAAAGTCTGATCTACTTTTACTTCAAATGGTGTTTCTTGATAATTTTGACATCTAAACATTTGGACTAGTTACAAGACATGGCAGGGAGTTGAAAGGTACAATTAATTATATAAGCATTGGCATAAGTGTAAAGACCTGTAGAACTGCATAGAACTTAAATTATTTTGAAAACCAGTTTGTTTCTTACTTTTCATTTGGATTTAGCTAACTCATTACTAAGGATTTATTAGGCTTGAAAACAAAACAGACAAAAAAAATATGCAAGCATCACTGATTTGCATGCTTAATTAAACAAACAAAAAATACCAGTTTCATAACTAACAAACTTTACTTAACCAAATCAAGCGTTTATCATTCTAGAATATTCATGAGCTGTACATAAGACACAACCATTCTGTCTAGATATATATATATATATTTATGAATATGTATGTAAATCCATTTTAACATTTTTCTCGTAGAACTTTTGAACACAAACAACTGCACCAGATTACTCTGTCTTCACCCTTTTTGCTGCAGACGGCACTTCCGTTGTGAGAGTAGTGCCGGTGACTCCTGGAGTCGATGCTGTAGAAGACACAGGCATCACAAGGATTGTGTGAGTTTTGCTTGAACCTGGATTGATGCCTGCAACATTGCCAGCAGCCCGAACTGCCAGAGTGGCCGGCATCCCGCCCTGGGTGATCACATTGGGGGATGCTGCCACGCTACCAGCAACTGTGGTCCCTGACAAAACCACCAGCCCCCCACCAGCAGCACCCATGCCATTGGCTGTGGGTCGCACTGTGATGGCTGTCGGGGTGCCAGCCGCCTGACCTAGCGTTGCTCCTGCAGTGTTGGCAGCTGGTCTAACTGCCCCTGCGCCTGCAATGGCGGTGGCATTGGAAGTGACCAGCATTAAAGTGGTGGGTGTTGGCGTGGTGCTCGGTGTGGACACCATGGTAAGCCTCTGGACCACTTGCTGTGGCTGTGGCGGTTGCTGTGATGTCATTGAGGGTTGCGAGCAGTTGGAAGAGGAGTCTTCATCATCATCATCGGCATCCATATTGCCCATGTTGATAGCATTACTCAAATCATGAAACTGCTTGTGGCAGAAAGAAATAAAAAGAATACGAAATTCTAATTATGATGACATATTGATAGGATAGACAGTCCAAGAAGCAGGATATAAAAAGCGTTATAATTAATAGACAAAGCTGTAGAATTTAAACAAAACATGATTACCAAATGATTTTAGATTTTTTTCAAAAAAGGATGGTGTGTGGGGGGAGAAGAGAAGAGGAATAATAAGAAAAAAAGAATAAGGATTTTTTACAAAGTAGAAAGAAAAACCGACACATACATAAACACCAGAGAGACAGTTATTATCATTACCTGTCTGACTTCGCCCATGACTGCTATGGGTGTCTGGCCAGTTGCACTGGCGACCTTGTGCTCTACCAAGTAAAACATAAACTCATCATAAAGCAGACGAATCAGATGGAAGGAGCCAAAGCTTGCGGCGCTGCGTAAGGTCAGGTCTCGAATCACCATTGAGCTGTAATAGATTTTTTAAAAAGCAGAGGTTATTTTCTATTCCTTATGCATCCATCTTCAAAGAGTTCACTTGCTGAGGAAACTCAAACATCAACTGAGCCACCAAACTCTTACTTTGCAGAAATGGTACAATTCTAAATGATAAGCTTAGATAGATCTACTTAGGGGCAGCGTGGCAGAGTGTTTAACGCGTCGACTCGAGATCTGGAGGTCGTGGGTTTGATTCCCAACCATGCCATATTGCAGTTACCTTGGGAAAGCAATTAACCAATTTACCCTAACTTTCCCCAGTCCACCCACATAAGGTGGGTACCCAGCTACAGGCAATTCTTAAATTTGTGATATGCACTTGCAACACCCTACATATGGGTTTTAAGTGGCCTTAAAATGTACTGGTCTGCTGGGGCATTAGTGGCTCTGCTCTGTGGCAACACAGTTACGCTGAGTAAAGAAGCCAAATTTCCCAAAAGGGATTAATAAAGTGTATTTAAAAAAAATGAAAATAAAAAATTTGACTGCTTCACACTATAAAAGTCTCTGTGAAATTTCTAGATCTAGATGTATTACAGCTCAAGATATCTAAGTTGCAGTCCATGCCAATAACCTGGTTCTAGCCAGACTCAAAAGTCATAAAAAAACATTAGGCATTTAGTTTATCATTGCTTTTCTATACTAGATCTAACTACTGATTTCTATCCACATTTTTACTGTATCATTGTATCCCCAGTTTCAATTACTCCTTGATTTAAATGCGTATTCTTCACCAATTTTTTTCAAACAACTGACAAAATTAAAGATAGTTATATCTAATAATTCTGTCTTGAAGTGCGTTATAGCGGTGAAAAAAAAGTGAAACTTGACCTTCTTAGTGAAGTGAAACAAAGTGCATCTGGATAGATCTAGATATCTACATCTACTCGTCTTTGTAAATGTTTGAACATAACGTGTTATTTCTATCACAATTTCAGCGATTAATCCCATAATAAACGATAGCGAGAGTCCAATAAATAATTGGGGAATCACAGGCTTTCATTTATGCTAGATCTAGATAAATTTAGGTTCACATATACATAAATGGGCTGCAAGCAGTGTAATTGAAGAAGTCAATCTCCCAATTGAAAGAAGCTACAGTAAACAAAACAGGCCATGGTACAGGTTGATAGAGAATATTGTCAATTAGAATTACCGCAAATTTAGGACACTTTGCAATAGACTTAATATCAATCCATAATAGCAAATGCATGACTGTTGATATAACCATTGACTACAAAACAAAAACAGGGCAATGGCCAC
Source organism: Elysia marginata (assembly GCA_019649035.1). Classification (NCBI taxonomy): domain Eukaryota; kingdom Metazoa; phylum Mollusca; class Gastropoda; family Plakobranchidae; genus Elysia; species Elysia marginata. The sequence continues at coordinate 462,609 of BMAT01002802.1, forward strand.
GCACGCTCACAAGACCAATTTAGTAAATTCTTCATAAGCAATAGAAAGATCAGGAAAGCTGTTGATTAACAGAACTAAATATATTGGTGACTCCAGATCATGGAAAGGGCTGATGATCAAGAGATAAGGTTTAAAATCGTGAATCTCACAATGAGATGACGAGACTTGGCAGGTCTGGTAGTCCTCAGGAGTGTCATCAGTATGATAGTTATCTTTATCTTGCAACAAGTTTAAACAAGACTTGGATGTTTCTAAGCTTCTGACAGTAGAAAATTTCATAAGATTATCTGAGTTCCACAAAATATAACAAAGTTTTCACCTTTAAAAAGTATGAAAAGTTGTTCTTTCGAATTCAAATTTCTGGTATTTGATTTGTTCAGACATGTGTACTCTCAAGACATAAAGTGTCTCCTTGGAGAAACAAAAACTTTTTTTTAATTTGACTATTTACAGAAACAAAGACAGAACAAAAAAGAATAGGAAAAAAACACAAGCAAGGATCTGATTGTAAGAGCAATACAATGTAATTCCCAGAGATGAAATAAGCTTACACACACAAAAAAAAAAACCAGGAAGTATTTTCTAAAACTCTATGAAATACAAGTAAATACTGTAAGGCTTGGAACTGATATTCAACAACAGCCACAGCATAAAAATTAGCTACAAAAGAACTTACAAACTTTAAACTAAATCAGTATTTCGGTTGTTTATCATGCCATGTGTTTCTGAATTCATAACTGAATACTCATGAGTCATAGCCGCACATGCTTAGTTTAAAAAAAAAGTAAACTTCAAGGATTTGTTTTCAAAGTCTCTGTTTTTATTGACCTCCCTGTTCTTTTAAGTGAACTGAAGAAAATCCAACAAAACTTGCAAAACTTACATATCATGTCCTAACTCCAATTCTCCTGTCTTACCTGTAAAAAGACCACTTGAGCAGAAACTGTCGAGCAGCCTTGGGAAAGTTGTCGTTGCCCTCATGAGGTTTGAGCACCTGGTTGACCACACCCTCGAGCCACTGAGCCCACTGCTCGAGAGAGTTGCCCTGTTTCAGCGTGTTCTTAAAGTCCTGCTCCAGCTGCTGCACCAGCGAGTCCTCACACTGACACACCCACGACGCTTGCTCCTGAGATCAGCAAAATCACACAAGGGAGCTTTTACTTTAGCTTTAAGAGACAACTATAAACCAGGATGTGTAAAATCAAACATGGTAGCCCTGAACATGTTGTGTTGTCCTAGAAAATGGAAACTGCGTAGTCACGCATTGAAAACCTGAATTTCAGAAAATGCCTATTCAAAGTATATTTTTTCTTCTTTTTCTCTAGATTTTAGAGCAACAAACACTTTCATATCTTTTCTAAATGATGTTCATAAATTCAGAAAATGTTTCATTCTTACAAGCTTTGAAAAATGCTTTATTCAAAAATGGCAATGCCTTCGAATGTGAACATTGTGATGTAAACTCATGAGCACTGCTCAAGACATATTAGGTCTTGCATTCTATTCAAATTAGTCTTAAGTTGCAAGGTCTAGTTTTGAGATAAAGGCTTTCAAAGTTAGGTAGGTGTTTTGAAGTAAAATTTTTTATATCTTACATACTGACATTAAAACCTAATTCATGTCAAAATTTTATGCTTTATATATTCAATTCAAATTGGCATAGTTTTGCAGGACTTAACGTCTTTATAGCGGTCTAAACTTTAAAAGCAATTTTCTGCTCTTGCTGAAATTTCAGAAGTCCGAACCCTGTCGACTTCAAACCACGGTAACTTCATACAGAAGCATGATACAGCTTTTCTGTATGTTGTATTCGTAAGTAAGGAAAATAAGCTTTGCCGAGATATGGTATCTTATCACTTTTCAAATTTGACATAAAGACTCATTTTGACTGGTTGCAGCAAGACATGGTTTTTACCATAAAACCACTAATTACTAAATTCTCTTTGTTAATAATACATTACTTGTGTTTAATCCTCGAGATGCCACAGATTAGCCAATAATGGGAGATTTCCCTTTTTTAAAACTAATACTTAGTGAAATTGTGATGCAAAAATTAATATGTAACACTTCTAGATCGGATTGAGTTGGTATTTTAGAATTCTAAAATTGTCTAACTTAGATATGCTTCATATTTAACTCCATCCCAGGGAGAAAGAATCAAGGAAAGACAGGGAGAAACAGACAAATACACAGTGATGCCAACCTGAACGTTGGTGAAATCAACCCTGTTGAGATCTGTGAGCATCTGATTGATCTGTGACGTATTCTGTAATACAGCACGAGCAGCTTGGGCCAAATGGTTCAGGGATGTATAGCGACGCAATGTCTGAGCAAAGGCACAAACTGCCCCAAGCTGGAAAAAAAGTGGTATTTTTTTTTTTCAAAGCGCCTCAAACTTAAGACCTTCTAAACAGTTATTTTAGTGATAAAAATCAAGATATATTACAAGTTCTAAAAATCTGTTGTCAAGTAAATCAAGTTTGTTTCATGAAAAGACTACAAGGCATGGATATCTTTACTCCTAGTCAACTTTTTTAAAGTGTGAAGTGTAAAGCTTTAGGATATTTTTTGTTTTGCAAACAAGTTATTTTCTATATTTTTTAAAAATGTACCTTTGTTCTGAACATCTCCTCTGGGACATTTTGCATAGCATTTTTCAGCCAACCTTCTAGGCTTTTAGCAAAGTTCCGGATGGCTTGGGTCAATGAGCCTGTTAAAGAAGGAATTTTGACTTCTGATAAATAGAGAATAACCATGACATAATGATAATCCGTACAATAATTGTTAAGCGCCCAATCACCACATCATTGTGTTGATTTCTGCACTTAACATTTACATCCTCAGTTCAAAATTACATTTATAATATGTACAATTTCAAAAGGTCTAACAGTATAATAAATATTTACAAAGCAATTATACAAAATTTCATTTTAAAATCAAACAAGCACAGATCTTTTAAAAGGTTCATTTCCTCAAACCATTTGAAACATAATTTGAAGGGAGATTATCTTTTAATATTTCCACTAACTAAAAAACAGAAAATTTTCCAAGACCTATTGTGAAAAAATATTGTTTAAAAAATGGACATAACTAAGTTTTTAAAAAAAACTATGTATGTGTATAGTTTGAGTCACCACTATAGTTATTGAACAGATTAGTAAAGCAAAGACTAAAACTATCATTTGTTTCTTGAAATTTATAAGTTATGGAAATATAGTATCAGTCTCTATCAACTTGTAAATGGTGCCTAAAGATACCGAATAATACTGAGCAAGACTTCACACAAACTCTTTCACGGTTTTCTTTGGGGTTTTTCCCCAAAATTTGTTGGCTTTTCCTTTGGTTTTATTTTTTGTACATAAAAAAATATGGAATTTGAAATTACTTAATAATTTTTTAAATTGTTTTTTTTTTTTGCTTCACATATTAAATAACCATTTTGATTGAAGGCATTTAAGAGATGTACAAAACAATTCTTTTGCTTATTTAATAAAAACAGAATTAAGGCCCACGGAAAATTTTGCCGAAGGTATTTCCTTACTTGGGATAGGACGAAGCACATCAGGAATCAAAACTTCCACAAGTGCTTGGTAAAATGCGTAGTCTGATTTTCGCACCCAGTTCATCAAAGGCTCATAACGGCACAACATAAAAAGCTTTTCCTTAGGCATTCTCTTTTCCATTTTCTCAAACGAATCCAATCTGTTGAGAAAGAAAAATGTTTTAAGGGTTGTAAAGGCAGCGAGAATAGCAATGGCAAACTACTTAACTATGTCGTATGCCTGACAAAAAAAAGTACCCTGTTCCTGGCTCCCTTACGCTGGTCTCGAGTGTGGGAAATTTTACTTCACTTCTCTTCATGATAACAAACTTCAAGTACTGAGCACTAACATTTTTTTACAAGTTTTTGTAAAAAAAAAAACAAAAACAAAAAAAAACTAAGCAAGTCATTCTGTCATTCCCAAAGAGAAGACAGCATGCCCTTGCTAGTGAACCATGATCTCGGTGCTAGGTATTGCTTTGCTATATGGTCTTTGATTACATACTACTCAGTAGTCTGAGAATCACAACTTTTTAAGCAATAGTGGATTTACATTTACATAAATAGTTTCCAGACCTTGACAATATTCAACTTTTATTTACATAATTTGAAGATTGCTTGCATGTAACACTTGAACTTACTGGGATTCTGGTGTGGGATTTCTCCAAAATGTCTGCCACAAGTTTTCTATCAAGTTAAAATGAAGGTTTACAACAACATCGACAACAGCCTGTGGATACAAAAATTGAAAAGAGGAGGTTAGGTTCCACAAATTTTAAGATTCAGCATTTATGTATCAACTTAGAATTTGTGTAACAGACTTATGGTATTTTTATTGAAGTAGAAGAGATTTGATCAAAGGAAACATACATTTTAGAGCTCTTCATATAATATATATTATCTGGAAACATTGAAAGAAAAAAATCCACTTAAAGAACAGAAATGACAAATATTTTTTTACCTCAGCATGTTCCCGATACATTTTCTCAAATGTGCGAATGTCATCCACAGAAACACCCTCAGGTAAAGGAATCACAGAGACGTCAACATTACCAAATGAGGGTAAGGCATGAGAGGCATCGCCCAGGAACTGTGTGTGTTGCTGCTGTTGCTGGGAGTGAGTGGAGTCAACCTGACCTCCCCCTCCCTGTAGGCCAGCTTGGCCTGTATCCCCTTCAGCACCTTCTTGTTTCTGTGTTGTAAGCCTGGCATCAGACAAAGAAACAAGTTTCCATGTTCTTCATTCACCACTGACACAAAAATTTCTTGGTATGCCTCTACAAAACTCAAACAGTAACAGACAAACGCCAACAATCAGAAAACCTTAAAATTTTCATAAATGAAACAAAATGTAGATGTGATGGAATACAAAAATATGAAAAGAAATTGCTCTGAAAATCACAGGTCAATAAAAAGAAATTTTTAGGTATCAAGGAGTACATAATTTCATAATGACATGAAATAAAGACAGCCCATAGAACAAAGTTGTGATACCATCTCATGAGCTGAGACAATCTTCTAGAAAATATTGTGTGACTTACTTTTTACTTGTGTACATTGGTTGCTGACGAAGGGCCATTGTCTGATCATCTGTGAACTGGTTAAGTGAGGAGTTTGCTCTGATTCGAATGCCATAGTAGTGGTACTTTGAATTACCCCTGAAAAGGTATAAAAGGCATCAAAATATTTAGTATCAGTGGAAAAAAAAGCTGTGTAAAATAATAAGAAAAGCCCTTTCATATTTTAAAAAACTTCACTTCTTGATTAGCTACAGACTACAGTAAAAACTGTTCAATTAATTCTTTCAACGAAACCTAGACTTTTAGGGGATTTTCTTTTCTATGCACAATTGAAAAATATCCTAAAGACACATTCATCACAACGCCAAAACAAAAGTGAATACTTTCAGAGATATTACCTGGTACCCAAGCGACGAGTTCTAAGGCCTAAAAACACAGATCGGATAAGTTTTCCAAAAGAGGCAGGGTTCATCGGGTCAAGCCCTTGCTCTTGGCAGTGTCTGAGATAGTGGAAGTAGAGTGTACTGCGCGGCAGGCTTACTCCTTCAGCCGTCTCGTAGTTGTCAATCAACCATTGAACCTGTGGTCAGAGGGAGGTTGATTAGAGTCAGAATAAATAGTGGAGGCAATCAAGAGCTTGATTAGAGTCAGAGCAAATAGTGGAGGCAACCAAGAGCTTGATTAGAGTGAGCATGATTTAGCCACCAAGCACTCACACAAAGCAATAAGGCCAGCTCAGAAAATAGCAAAGCATCCTAAAATTTCAACTTGACAGCTGTCTTTATTTTGTATTAATCGTAATATATTTTTCACACTTTAGCAGTTACCTAATGTCTAATAGGTAACATTAAAGGCAGGAATAGTTTTTGAAGAGGAGGAAAGTTTCAATCAAAAAACTTCACGAATGGTTTAAGGAGTGGGGCTAATATAATATTCAGGAATCACTGAACTACATAAATAGGGTGGAGAGAGGGGTGGAGTGAGCTTGTCAGTAATAGAGTGGAAAAACAATTAGAGTTTTAAACTGTCAAAGACTACAGGCAAACTATCTGGCAAGGCTTATAACTGCATAAGTGCATAATGGCCAAGATAAAAGAAGCAAAAAAATGAATGTTAATCTTATGATCGTTGTTGCATTTAGGTTCATACAATAGAGCAAAAAAGAAGTAAGAATATAATTTTGGTGCCCGCTATGTAACCTTCCCCATATGTCCTGTGCCAAAAATGGTACAGCCCATCACAAAAAATTATTCTTTTTTCTTAACCAGACATTGGAAATCTAAGAATGACTCATTTAAGCTTTTTTGCACTTGCCTGAATTATAATGTATGTTTAAGAATGTTACCCCACCCTGAACTTTGTGTGCTCAAAATGGCACAGTGCTATAAACACATATATATATTAATAGGCTGGCAAGCCCTGTGCAGCTCAGTGAGCTGATGGAATCATGGTTACAGAAGACAATGTAATAGCATTGTACATTCACACATATAGTGTGCAAATGTAAGCTAGACTAGGCCTTGTAGGAATCTGCTTTGTATCAATACTAATGTTGTGCTGATCATTTTGGCTTCACTTGTTTTCAGTATTGTTCACTTTCACTTTCTTTTCATTGGCCATATCTTGCTTGCACTGCTGATATTTGTTAGAAGTAGTAGTAATAGGGTTTGCGCGCAATCCTGGAATTCCAGGAACCCTGGAAAAGTGCTTGAATTTTTTATTTGGTCCTGGAAAAGTCCATGAATTTTTTGACGGGCTGAAAAAAAACAGATCCTGTGGACTACCGACTGTTTCTTTCTTCTTTTCTGTGTATCAATTTCTGCGAGTGTTGATAAAATTGGATATATGCAGGGTGCCTATGCCTAATACTGAAGGTGTATGGGTAAAGCAAAGGCCATTGCCCCTGCAGTCATCAGGCCATTGCCTTAGTGAGTATCGCAAAACAAAAGCAAAGGGACATCAATCGCTACAACCTTTTTCCAAGAAAAATATTTCAGTACCTCCTCATTATTGACACTGAGACAAAAACGTATTAATGACTTCAGTCTCAACCTCTCAGAACAAAAACTCTCTTCTTTTTCCCTTTTGCGTCTCTATTTCCAAGCATAATGTTCGTTTCTTGCTCACCCCACTCTCTTCCCAATCAGCCTGACTCTATCTCTCATGCCCTTTCCTTGATGTTCCTGTTCCCCTCTATGCCTATGTAATTAAAATAAAATGCCTGCCTCCCTCTCTTTCTCTCTGCAACTTACAAAGTCTATCTTTTTATTATTCTTTATTAGTAGTAGTAGCAATAGCGGTAGAAGCTTTTTTGTTTTTGTTTTGAAGGGTATTTTTACAAGCCCGATTCCACTTCAAAGGTGCTCTCAGGGCTTGGGTCCCAATGACATTTTACAGGCTGCCACCCAGAGACTAGCGGGGATACCATGACTTAGCCTCAGCCGGTCACATTATACTGACACCGACCCAACCAGTAGGGGCCCAGACTGTGCTCGGCTGTGTTTCGAACCCGCGACCTCTTGGCCATGGAGCGAAGCCACTACCAACTGAGTTATCTAGGCGGTAGAAGCAGTTATAGTAGTAGTATTAGTAGTAGTAGTGGTAGTAGTAGTAGTAGTAGTAGTAGTAGTAGTAACCTTAGTAGTGGAGTAACCTTAGTGGTAGTAGTGGTAGTGGGAGCAGCAGTAGTTCTTGCGGTAGCAGTAGGGGTAGGAGTAGTGCTTTTGGTAATAATAGTAGTAGTAGTAGTAGTATTAGCAGTAGTAGCAGTACCACTAGTAGTACTCAGTGATGGAAGTAATAGTGGTAAAAATGAGTGCGGTGTTATGGGCTAAACTAACAGGAAATCAGGAGACACCGGATAGGCGTTCACGGCTTTTTTTATTATATAAACATCTGGGTCAAAAACAGTACACCGTGTACATTTTGTGTACAAATAGCAATGTACAGGAAAGGTTAATTGTAGTTTTTCTACTAATTCCTTTTTGAGATGCATTTAATTCTAGATTTTGAATCCTTAGCCAATAGTAAAAGACACAAAGACAAGCAAACATTTTTATCTGATTTGTCTTAAAAATTATAAGGTAAAAACCATTTAAAACAGTTGATTCGTTATTTGAAAATGACTACCCTTTATCTATTCTGATGCAATAATGTTCTGTTGATAAAGCAATATAACTTGAATAATAGTATATTGGCTCTCCTGCAATCTTAATGTTGTGAGAAATAAAAAAACAAAGCTTATTTATAAGACACCTTTGGCCAGTTTCTAAATTTATTAAGTGTGTATATTATTCTGTGCAGTGGGTTATTCTCTCACAAACTATGTTCAACAAATTTAACACAAGATCTGCCTGATGTATCAGGTTTTGTTCATAACAATGACAGAATTTAGGAAAAACAAAGAGATGAACACATTAATTATACTCCTAGATAGAAGGATGAACATAGAAAAAAATGATGAAGTTAAGAATAAAAATTACATTTTCAAAAAAAAAACAACAGCCAGCTAAGAGGAGAGGAGTGATAAAAAAAAATCTTACTCAAAGCAGCTTTATTTGTGGAGAACACGATTATATAAAACAGCAAGAGGTTGGTTGGATTTAGAAATATGAAATTTTAAAAGTTTGTTAGGAGGGTGGTTGAAATTCAAAGCAATAAAAAAAGCACATTTGTAAGGCTCTTTCACACTTATAGGAGTGGAGGTTGTTTTTTTTTTTAATCTTTTTCCACTAAGTTTAATTTGAATTATGTTTGATAAGGGTACTGGAGTGAAAAAAAGAAAAAAAAACCAAACAAACAGCACTTTTAGTGTTGACATTATATTTGAATCCCATAGTCTTAAATCACATGCAAAACAGAATCATAGAACAGAAGCACAAAACCAGTGACACAAAATTTTTACAACATTGAAAATAATAACTTTGTCGGTTTTTTTTTCTTTTTTTTTATAAATACATTGGTGATAAATGTTGATTCTCATATAAATCAAGTTTTAATTGCTCAGGCTTTATACTCTTTGAATTTCAATCACATACTTAACTCATCTTTTATAAAAAAGCCAATTACTATGTTTTCCATCAATGCATTCAAAAATGTTTGGAAAACCTAAAACTTTGTGCTTTTTACAAATGTTAGAATTTATCTATTGGAGAAAAAAAATCTGCACATAAACAAATATTTATGGAGAAAAATATACGTTACATAAAAAGAATTTATCTTTTGTGGAGAAAAAATCCTAGATTTTATCAGAAGGAAAAAAGTTCTTGTGAAGCAAAAACAATCTCAACACAAAAAAAGATTGCTCACAATAAATCTGAATACAAACATTCATTTTTTTTTGTCTGTACAGTGTTTAAGATATCTGTCTTTT
>BMAT01002802.1:472064-486321 GCA_019649035.1 Elysia marginata
AGAAGTGGAAGGTCATAAGCAATTCTTTTTAAATTTTCATGAATGCCATTTTCACCAATGAATTTAGGCCTTCAAGAAGAAGAAGATGGGCGAGTTTACACAACAGGGACAACTGGACTAACCAACCACACTTTTGAGGTGTGAAGGAGCCTTACCTCTTTAGTATGCAAATTGCTCAGCTCGGCCAGAGGGGTGTGATTCTTCAAAGGAAAAGGGAAAAGAGAAAACCGAAATGTTGGAAGAATAATATCGCTAGGAGAAATTTAATAGTTTACTAACTTCCAATACCTCTATATAAAATTTCTAGAAACATAGAGTATGCTTCACCAAACAATTACTTTCCAAGCATGAAAATCATTAATTGACAAGCTCTCTAGTCAGCTGTGCACTCCAAAGGATTTAAACTGAACCCCTAAAATACAAACATTACTTAATTACTAACTCTGCCCTTCTCAAAAAACAAATTTTCTTCACTAGTATCATTTTTATCAAATGTATGTGCTTGCACATGTGTTCCCAATTTTATTTCTTTCAAAAAGAAGTCTTTCAGAAAAGAAAATTAATAAGATATGGGTTCATAGAGGATCTATATGCCTCCTTTTAAATTTATGAAAAAATATTCATTATAGAGTTATATGAATGATTGAAAGAAGGCCTTAAAAAAACTAAGGAACGTGAAAGAAACACAAGTTCTGTTACTTGATAAGCCACACATATTTTGATAATGGTGGGTTAGTAGCTGCCTACACAACAAGCCACACCTCTTTGTGCAGGAGAGTCAAATGTATCAATCTCTAAAAAAAAACAACTTATTCTTCAAATTATACTACATAACTTTGACACTTAATTTACATAAGTATATCTAAAATATAACCACCAGATATGGGGATTTTAAAACACCTAGGTTGGAATAAATGGGAGGAACAGGATAAAACCATATTTCCCTACCAATTGTTCAAAAACACATCAGATGCAATTAAAACAAAACAAAAAGATCCACCTCTCCAAATCACTTGCTATTTTTCTGTTTCCTACCGTGATTGGTGATGCCCGCGTTGTGTGGGTCAGAGGAGCTCCATCACCATCCACTGTGCCGCTCTGAATAAGGAAAGTCCCTCCTCCTGGCTGTTGGATTATCTGACCCTGTAGAGCCTAAATAGGAACAAAATAAATCTAGCTAGTCTCTAAAAGATCAAGATCCCTGCATCGAGCAGTGCATGGGAATTGTGATCCAGCAATTTATCCATGCTTGAAATTTGTGGATGTAGTATTTGAGCGCTTAACAGGCAGCTGTACTGTAATACTCTAAAATATGAGTGGAATTTGTTTCGGTGCATTTTGGCCAGCTGGGGGAAACATCTGAAGTCTTGAGACTGCCTTTGGCGGTGGAAGACTATAACCATGTTTTCGTTTTGGGTTGGGCTGAATGATACAATGTGTTATGTGCACAATTTTTTTTAAAAAAGCTCGGAAAAAAGTTTTGTATGTTTCTTTATTTGGTTAACCAATTGTTAATCATTGCCTGAACTAAGTAAACGACATCTCTAAATGATAGACACAGTAAAAATAAGCTGCTTCTACAAACTCAAAACTTCAACAATAGATATAATGCACTTTTTTTTAAAAGCAATCCTTCAGATATTTTCAAACCTCAAGTGTTACAAGTACTCACCTGAGCCCCCTGAGGTGTTTGGTAATAAGTTCCTGAGACATTGGTGTACATAGTTCCCTGGCTGTAGTCCCCATAATTATGCCTGAGGAAGAAGAAAGCAAAGATCACATGCTTAGTCAAATTAAGAAAATAGGAAGAAAAAAGGAATGCAAAGCCTTTTTTTATTCCAAGTTAAATGTGGCTCTAACTTGCCTCAGGCAAGGGAAATATTCAATATTTAAATAGACATGCTTCAATAAAAAAAATAAACTAAAAAAATTTTTTAACAAAATTCGTTGCATGAATAAGATAGAATATAATTTATCATTTCTTCTTATTTATGAATTTTTATATAAAAAAGATTTGTCTTACGATGGGAGATTAAGAAATCTATACTCTTATGATGTTTACACTAGCATGCCAATAGGGAGACAAAATTCAAAAGAATATTACATTGAATTGATTAAAACACAGCATGCACACGTGACAATATCATCATGAGTTCTTACATTGTAACAAAGGCTATTCTCAAAACCTGCACATGAACCAAGTTTAGACTGTTCCATGACATATTTCTTTATGAAAACTCATAACTTAATAACAATTAACAACAAGAATAAATAAATATCCACTGTGAATTTTCTTGCTTAACAAAACCTAAAACAACCTAATGTAATATTTTTTTTTGACAAGCAGTACTTTTTTAACAGTTCAACATTTATGAACCAATTAAATTTTCTTTTAAAAAATCTTGTAATTACTATTCATTTCAAACCAACAACTTCTGATATGGCGTTTTTTTATTTTCTTGAGGCTAAACAAAAATGACACAATCTCAAACAAGAGACTTCAATGTCATTTTAAATGATGAACGATTTAGAAATCATAAAAAGAACTATGAAGTAAGAATAAGAAAGCTCTAAATTTAGAGACTCTAGCGTTAACATTACTGCACCACTATAGTTTTGAATTTTCAAAACTTCTGAAAGACATGAGAGGGTAAAACTCTAAGAAAAAAAACCAGTGGACATGCAAGAATGAGGTTGTGCTTGGTCAAAAAGAAAAAAGTCTCAAGCAAAACTAAGCTAATTTTACAAAATTATAGCAAGCAGTTAATTTCAATCTACAGGGTTACTTAGCTTTAACTTAAATTTCATTGAAAGGTGGGTTTAGAAACTAAAAGCTAGATCTAGATACATTTTTTAAACTTTAGGATTCCAATGAAACCACTTAATTTCAACCAATGATCTCAGATCTTTAAAACAAAGATAATATTGTAATAAAAATTTTACAGCAATCTGTGACTAAAATCTTACAACCTGTTTAAATATTGGATATTATCATAGCCTGTTAAGGAGCTGCATACTACGACTTTTTAGATGCGAATTTGGTTTCTGAACAAATTATTTTATCTTAATGCTTTTAAGGGCTTCCAAGCCTTCCACTTGTGTTTTCTCCTTAATGTATCCTTTAACCTCAGTGGGAAGTTTATTGCGACAAGATTGAATATTTTCAAGCAAAGCATACAACATGAAAATTTCACAGTGCATACAGCCCTGCCTTTCTCATCATTCATCAACAGGGAACTGCTCTGTTTTTTATGCCTTTGAACAAAATGCCAAGTATAGGGTCTGATGTATACCTAGGCCTTGCTAAGTTGTTTTTGAATTTCAAAATTCTGAAACAAGTACTGCAAACCTCATCTTTTTAAAAATTACTATGGTGAATATCTCTTTACAAACCAATTTTTTTTTGTGCCATCAGACCCTAAATATCTAAAACCCCGTTAAGAATTTGTTGATTTAAGACTGAATCTAGACTTAATCTAGGTGAACAATTTTTTAATCATGTTCACCGTCATGGCCGAAAATTGGGAGTGGTTTCAAGACTGAAAAGGGTTTTCAGAAATTATATGATCTTTACTTGCAGGATTGTAATCTGTGCTTCAGAGAGCTAAAGTGTGTCGACAGTTCTAATTTCTGTTGTATGCTTTAAAGAAACTTTACTCCAATATATACAAGATAATGCAGAATCCACGTCTAAAACACTTGAGGTATTTAAAAGCACCTCGCAATCAAATGATTTATACAAGTGGCAAATAGATCACTTCAGCATATATTGTAAAACCTAGAAACTTTCAAAATGGATGGCAGTAATGACCTTCAAAGAGCTTCATTGGAATCCTGTCTAAAAACTTTCTTTTCTAAGTCTAAGCTAAAAAAAAAGATGATTACAGTTGAAGCATTAGATTAAATTATAAAAAGAAAATGATTGCATATACCTAGCTTTCAGCACCAGATCTTTGGGTCTGAATGACAGAAGGAAAAAAAATTACAAAAGTTTGTAAATTGGTGTCAAGCAATTTCATATAGAAATTACTGAAGATGGTTGGAATTATGAATTTGTGAGACCCACACCCATGATAACAACACTACAAAAAGTTTTTCCTTCAACATCTACGTTGAAACTTGGAGGGCAGTTTAATGTAAAACAAGCGACTCGAGAATGAGTATTTCGGAGAATTCAGAATTGAGTGCATTGTTAACTAGAGTTCAGTTTGGCTTAAAATTGTATATTTCCTTGCTCTGTCACTATTAACATACTTTACAAACAGTGAACTGATTTGAAAACTGTGTCACTTTTTGCAATGAATACTCCACATCTATCAATGGAAAGCACACAATAGTTGAGATCAAACAGTAAGTGCAGCTTGACAAGAAATCATAAATATTGCTTGTGTATAAAAAAAAAAGTGGTTACCCCAAAAAACGTGAAGAAAATCTGAACAACAGTAATCAGGACAAGAAGAGAGAAAAAAAAAAAACAACAGAAGAAACTGCACAGCATCTGTCACCAAACTGACAACAAAAGATGTGACAGAGGCAAACTAGAAGAATCACACACAAAACCAAAAGAGCAATAAGAAAACTTTGCTCTGTGTGCTCGCTTCTCTACTCCTACTGTGGTCCGTACATTTGGCCATTAGCGTAGATGCCAGGGTCTGAACCCTCTACGTACTGTAGGTGAGTTGGGTACACAGTTTGTCCACCCTGCTGAATGGTGATTGTCTCTTGCTGAGCCTGTTCTGAAAGTTGGTGGTCAACTGCTGAGGCTGGAAGGAGTTACAACAACAACAACAAAATTAGAAATAAGTTTACAATTGTGACAGTTTCTTATGTAAATGTAAAAGAGCATTGAGGGAGATGTTATTATTTTGGTTTTTTGTCGTTTGCTTTTGTTTCAACTCTATAACATAAAACTTGGTTAAGGAGCACTTACAATAAGGCTATGAAGAAAAAAGTGATCTTGACTTTAAATCAAATTAAGCGGTACCATCTACACACATGTGGGACAGAAGTTTAAATTATAAAGATACGACCAAACGTATTGTAATTAATGAAATGCCAAGGTTAAGGTTTTGCTATTGTCAGACTCAGCCAGGTATGTTTCATTATGAAAAATAATTCGTAATTTCACAAAAGTAAAGTTTACTTTTTACGATAACAGCATAGTATAAAATTTTAACTTTAACTAGATAAAACCGATCATACTGATCATTGTGATGTAGCATTTTGATTAATAATTTTGTCTAAAAGAATACTCATTCAAGCTGCTGTCATACATTGGTTGCAAGCATTTTCAAAGCCTAAAATTAATATTAGTGTGTATTAAAAAATGGTACAGTGAACATTAAAAAAAAAAACTTATAGGATCAAAATGCATTTCTTGAACTAATATGATCATGCTGATAAATTAAGGAGGCTAACTTATGTCTTAGCTTGGAAGATGATGTCGGCAGTGCATAACAATAAAACACTCAAAGCACTTTTTCATCAACACAAAGGAAAAGGTCCACTACATTGAGTTAAGGTCCTTAAACTTGTACCTGTCACAATGAACTGCTGTCCAGAATGTGCTTGTGCTGGCTGTACAATTGTTGTTTTCTGCCCCTGCTGAATACCACTCACTGATGTCTTTACAACACTGCCATTCTGTACAGAGCAAGAGAAGGGATTATGGCCTATTTTTACATCAAAACACAATCTATAATTTTAAAATTGGGCCTAAGATGATACAAAACATGACCAAAAAGAAAAACAACTTTATTTGAGGTATATGAAAACCTTACTTATAATTACTAACCATACTACAAATCAATGAAGGCTATAATTTAAGTCTAAATTTTATAACTCTAACCTCTTAAGAAAATTCTTATAGCCTAAAATTGCGGACTTACTACTCCTAAAACTGAAAATTTAGAATTAGATTAAAAAATTCAGTATTCAGGGTTAAAAAATCTGTATGACCAATCTTAGAATCTTGCAATTTTTCTTTGGTAAAACTTAGCACCAGTTATCCAATTTTCATGCATGTGGCCATTGTAATTTATACTGTTTAATAAAAAAAATGTACAGCTAAAAAGCTACCACGCTAATTAACACAGTAAGCCTACCGCAAAGTATTTTAGTACATACGTACTTATAACATAATATTCAGATTATTTTTTAGAAATTAGAAAAAAAGGGAAATTAACTCTTTGAAGTTTGGCTCATTTGGTGGCAGTTGCCAAGCAGTAAAAAATCAGTACTTTGTGATAAAAATCAGAAAATCAGTATTTTCTATTGGCCAAAAATCAGTATAATACTGTATGGATGGCAAGTCTGAAATTGTAGCCTTATGCACTATCTTCAAATGGTTGCTGTACAAGATAGGATTAGAATACAACTACTGGTATTTATAGCTAATCCAGGTGAATTTCTCAGTAAGTACTGTCACAAATTCAAACTGTTCAGTCATTGTGCAGTTTTAAAATTTTGTTTTTTAAGTTACACAAAACCATTGCTTCTTTGATGCAAAACATGAGCAAGCATTTAGGTTTCTAAGTAGATTTGTTCCTTAATTGTTTTCAACTTTGAAATTTCAATGACTTCAACTCATAGATCTTGGGAGATTATCTGATGAGATTTCTGTTTTCTCAAACTCAAAGGCAAGTCTTCTCAGAGGCAGGCATGATAATATTTTCTTTTGGAAGAGGACTTCAGTCACCAGGGAACTTATAACATTCTCTTTTTAAGCTCAATTGTTTTCCTCAAGGGGTCTTCAATATCTATGCCATTTTTTATCATGCCTTAAAAACAAACACTTAAGTAAGCAGGAAGATACTGCAGCAGCAGTGACATTACTGACAATCAATTGCAATGTTTCATACACAGTCAATCAACCAATCAATGAGCTGGACAATATTCTTGATATCATTGGTCAGTTTTGTTTGCTCTTTGGGTGTTCTTACATTATAAGTGTTGAGAGTCTGTTACAATGCATGTTACAGAGGTAGCCACATTGTGACACAGCAGCCATGATATCATTTTGAATTTATAAACAATTTCTCACTAATCCATGAACGTTATGAAATTTAAGAATATCTCATGGCAACCCTTCCCAATCGATTTCTGTGCTAAGCTGTTTTACAAAACTATAATGACAAACATTTTTGGGAAAAAAAAAGTTAAGTCTTATTCTTATTCAAAATGGGTTCGTTGTAATAGATTTTCCTCACACCAGGAAACAAACAGCAGTATTACTATTAGTATTGAAGATGAATTGAGAAAAGAGGAGAAGGAGTAGAGAAAACGCCCAAAGATAAAAAAAAAACAAAAAAAAAAACTAGTAAGTATACATGATGTACTACAACTTACAAGTAATTACTTGATAGAGCATCTATAAGGTTGTGTAAAAAGTTTATCTAGGCTTGGATTTTGTGTTAAAACTGGGGGGAAAACGTGAACATGATATAATGCTGTATTTTTAAGAGGCACAAAGCAAGAAGACAAAAGCCAAATGTCTGGAATCTTATAGAAGAATCAGACAATACCAACTCTTATACTAACCACATCTCAATAGATCTAAATACAATTAGTAGTTTTGATCTTTAGGTTTAACTTTAAATAAATTTTCTCTATTTCCAATCATCTAATAAGCAGCAAGAAGTGTATTTTTAGAAATTGGAAAATGTTAGTCTCAGTTAAAATAGGGGACAAAATTTCAAACAAAGCTAACAAAAAAAAAACTTGACCAAAACAAGTCTTGCACTTACATGATACACCCAAATAAGAATATTTGAATGTGTGCATTATATAATATAAATGATCAGACCATATATTAGAAAAGCTGTCATGAATGAATTTACCAACGGATCAATGTGCACAAAAACACGGCTCTTTCATGCTTTTGTAAGCAGCTCCATTGAACCAAAATTCTTAGCAAGCGCAGATCTGCTTCATTATTTCATGACGATAAAATTGATATAGATCTATGGCTAATTTTTAAAAAAATGTTCTGTTTCATGGATATGCCTGGAATTTACCTCTCAAAATACTCTTACCTACTTAGATGGCAATCTATTTGGTTGATAAGGTATATATTTATCTTCTTTTCATATGAAGCTTCCGGGTTTCCTTTTTTTTCATATGTACAAACATTATTTTTTCAAAAGAGGGACAAGGGAAAGAGAACAAATCTTTTCCTTGCTCAGTGTTCTCAGAAAATTATGACAAACTTGAGATATAATAGATATGTACAACTAGTAATTGTAAAACTATAATGCTGGCTGTTTGTTTGCGAAAAAAGGAGGGGGGGGGGGTATATACACTCAAACACTCAGATTACAATTGTCAACTGGATATAAATGTCCCAGGAAAAGCTGACATTGTAAAAATTCTCACAGCTGCCCCAAGTTCTTTGCAAAACAATATAATACTATTACTAGTTACAATTTTATAAAAGTAACTTAAAATACCAACAGATTTTACAACGGCAAAATCAATAGGATCAATATTTGAAAATGGTGTTCTATAGAAGACCAGAGTAAAATGGATAGTAATGTAATTATGCGTATTTGGTCACTGAACAGTGATAGACTGATATGAAAAATACGCTCTTCAGACCAAAACAAAATTCATGAAAAGCCAGACTAAAATATCTAAATGCATTTAGTACCCTAATATCACTATTCTGATCAAAGCACTTACTAGATTCCGTTCCTATCTTGCTTAAGAAAGGGCATTATTTTTTTCTATAATTTGGCATTATCACCTCAGCTTAAAAGACTGATTTACTGAGTAGAGAAGACAGCATGATAGCACGGATATTCGCTGCCGTCACTGCTGCCCAAAAACCAAACACAGCAACTGGTCTATTATTATTAACCCATTGTCTTCAATTTACGCATGCTAATAAAACTTGGATATAGCTGTAAATTTGTGCCTTAACCAAATATCATGGTACATGGATCAAATGTAACAATTTACCCTTGTGGATCGATATTCCACCTCAGCATAGTCAGATTGAACTGTTAAAACACCAGATTAATGCTACATACAATACACTCGTGAACCCGGACACAATGGTGACTTTTTTTATCATTCCCACTATTAATTCATTAAATCTTCATCTATAAAAAAACTGCATCAAAATATGTACAAAATTTCCAGAGACAATAAATTAATCAATTTGAATTTATATAAGCAGAATATATCTAATAATATATTGTCCATGTCAATCTGACTTATATAGGCCTATGCTATTCGTCACAAGAGTCCTGTACACTGTGTTGTTTGGCAGGCACAAAAGTAATAATGTGTGGTTCTTAAAAAGGTTAAATAACTTGTGAGAGTATGTATTCACACAATATACAATTGATTATATAATTTGTTAAAATACTGCAAAGCAAAATAAAGTAGTCAAACACATCTAATTTGATACCAACAGTAACTGGTGGCATACAACTCACCCCATCTGATGTAAGATCTAGCCCAAATGCCTGTAGGATTTAGTGTGATTGTCTTAAAATGAGTTGTCCAATTTTTTTATTAAGTCTCTATGTTTTTAGTTTATTAAGTATTTAAAATAAATCTAATACTTATATGAAAAAAAAAATTGTATAAAGGGAAAATTAAAAAAGCTGAACTTTCAGTTGTCAAACTTTAGGAAGCTGAGCCTCAGCAACATTTATAACTTAGAGATGTGGTTTTGACTATGTAGGTACTCAGTAGCTTTACCTGTACAGCAGCTGGGTTCATAACTTGCAAATCTGTGGTCACATAGGTTTGTGTTGCCATGTTTCATAAGCAAGGCCGTTTGGCGTTACAACAGCTTTTCTGTAAATGACAAAAAAAATATACTGAATAGCATTAAAAACTCAACAACTTGAAATGTGTGTAAAAAACTTAAGGTTTGCTTTCTGTCACAGTATCAGCTAAATTTTAGAAAATAGAATGTTGTGGTATGTGAACTGCTTTCACATCAATTCATTGTTTTCCTTTGTCCATTCATTACTAAATACTTTTCAGAATTTACAACCAATGTAAACTTTGAAGGACAATTTAGATAATTACACCTATCTTCTTAAAAAAAAGACCCCTTCCCTCATGTTGCAAACTTTATCCTCAAGGTGACTTTATTCTGCAACAAAACGGTGCTACTTCGCACAAAAGTCTTGCAACCCAAAAATTTCTCATAGATCAAGGAGTCTATTTTATTGCCAAAGATTGGCCATCCGATGGACTATGGAATGTGGGAATCGCTTGCTGAGGTCTAAATGGGACGGTCGATTCCCTTCACTGCAAATTAACTGAAGTGAAAGCAAAAATGAAGGAGTGCTAGAGGTATTGAGAAAGTGAGAAAGTCAATCGCAACATGGCGCAAAAGAGTTACAGCTGTTGTTCAATAGGAAGGAGGTTCTACAGATTACTTGAAAAACTGGTTACACTGGACTTCATGGACTGTTTTTTAACATCTGAGGTGCATCATAACTTTTTTTCAAATTGACGTAGCAAAAACCCAAAAATACTGTTTTTCATGGTTTTTCAAGCTCTTTAGTATACTATAATATGCATTTTTAAAAATATAACAAAGTGTTAATATTATAATTAATATAAATCAGCTTATCACACCTATAAATAATAATAAGTCACAATGTTTTTTTACACTCTAAGCAAGATTGCAATGCAGCCATTCATAAGGTGTAGATAAACATAAATTGCTTTTCTTAGGAAATTACAACATATGTCGTGGTTGGAAAACAAATCTGCAACCACCAAAAAAGAAAGATGTTGCCTCACTAATAACTGGGTGTTAAAAAATTTACAAATGACAAGTAAACTTTAGACAGTAATTCATGGAAGTTCTTTCACCAACTTGACAAAATGAAGTTCCAAAGCCCAGTTTTGAAATTCAGGCTTCCGAAGTTTAGTGGGTGTTCAGAAGTCAAAGTTTTAAAATTTGCAATCAACGCTAAAATCAACATCTTGAAATTTTTTGTTTTATTTGTTCAATTTTGGTTGAAATGATTGGTACTTAGGCCTTTAAACCTTTTATATACTTCATTTCAAACTCTATTAACTCTCTTTTCTGAAATTTCAGAAGTCATATTATAAGTAGCCCTGCCGACTTTTATGGCTTTAACAGTTAAAGCCGCGTATGAACACAAACCGCATAATTACATGCAAAACCATTTAGGTTTGAAGCAAGTTGAAATGTAGGCCCTAATGAAGGTAAAACGGGCAATATATCAAACATCTCTTTTATGTGTGAAAGTGACTTTGATCCCGCTGCTATTACTCATACCTAACAAATGTATGCCATGTAATTAGTAAGCTCATCAGTGAATTTGACCTATATCTCCAAAATGTCACGTGGGTCTTGGGGTCAGCGGGGGTTTCCATTCAATAATCTCTTCCGAATTCCCGCCATTCCATGTTTAATTTTATGTTACGCAAGTGCCGATAGGTCTAGAAAAGTAGCAGCATTTCATTGGTTGGTATAACGGATTTCATTTGGGGTGCTGCTTGGGTTAGACTATGTAAATAATGTCACTTGAATTTCCTTGCCTCTTGGGGCTAGGCTGAAGATTTTGTATTCGGGCTCGTATACATTTTCTAGATCTAGTCTTTTTGCATGTAAAAGAAATACTTAAATTAATTATATCTTTCACAGCTAAGTATAAAGCACACTGGAAGTAAAATTTATTTTGGGATGACAAATTTGAGTGACAACGTTTCTGTCATTCTGTTCTAGATCTAGATCTACCGAATGATGTACGAAAGCCAGTCAACACCGATACACCTAGACCCACTCCCAAGGCAAGATTAGAGAAGGGATTTTGGCCTAGAAAGTATTTATAAAGAAAAGTGGGGATTTCATAAAATGCTCTGAAAAGCTGACCAAGGTTCGAGTCCAAGGATGGAAACTTGGTTGGTGTCTTTTTTGAATCATCAAGATCTAGTCTAACTAAGGCTGTTAAAAGTGACCCTTAACAACATCCCAAACAGTACCCCAAATAAAATCCGCCACAAGGCGGTTTGCTGACCCCAATAGTCACGTGACTGTTTACGGGTAGTATTACTTATTAGTAATAGGTCAGATTCATTAATCATTTTGATGTTTATTTCATGATCTTCTAAAGACATCCCTAATAGACTAAAATTGCCATATTAAATGTTTTTATGGAATCACTTCCATACCGACGCGCTACTTTGAAATTAATTTAAAGCACTAGATAAACTTGTTACCTGATACAATATGACTAATCCAATGTTAATGGATGAATATTCACTGGACGTTGGTCTAGTGCGTTGTATTTTTATATAAATGGAATTTTCTTTCACCACTCGGGACAACGCAAGTGTATATGTGACGCCATTTTGTAAACAGACTTGCTTCATTTCGTTACTTTTACTGACGCGTCGGTATGGAAGTCTTTCCGTTTTTATATCGGGTAATAGATATATATCTATGTATTTTCAAAAAATTGAATTAAATTTTATCATTTCACAATTATCTTTTTTGTCAATAAGTTGGACAACAGCCGACAGCAGATTTCAGAACACCTATAACTATCTGGATCTGGGTCTAGAGACTAGATTATCTAGTTTGGGTCTCTATAGATATGAATATTGATGATCTAGATCTAGCTAGGTCTCAGACTTAGAATCATACTAGATTTAGATCAGTGATAGCCGCCCTAGACTTCAATAAAGTATGATTGATAGATCTAGTTGAGGGTCTTGGGAACAGTGTGTGTTTTTTATGAAATGGGGAAGCATTAAGCGTTTCTTATTCCTCAATCTACAATTTGTAGTACAAAAGATGTCAGGGGACTTGGGCCATGACCCATTTCATATACAACCACGAGGGCAGACCATGGTTTGTTGTCGTTGGTGATTGAAAGGTTGAAAGCTAAAACTTACTTTAGTGTCTAAAAAAGAACAGGACAAGCAATAACGGTTAAGATAAAAACTGATTTAAGAAAGAGCTTAAGCCTAGGTGTCATACAAATCCTAACGAACAAGACAAAGTTAGAGAGGAAGAAGGGAGTAAACACGAGAGTAGTTGCCGAAAGTTTCGAAGAGGACAAACACGAAAACAATGCGATCGGCCATTTTCAAACCGACCTTTTAGCATTCCGGTCAGCTTGGCGACAGTAAACAAACACAAACAACATTTTCTGACACCAACAAACGCATAAATTGAACATGAAGTAAAGAAACAATAAAATCATCCATCTCTAACTCAAATTAACAATATTCACCTTGCAAAGTTGTTGATGGGAAACAGTCGTCACAGCTACGGTGTCTATGGCGTTTATTCCTACGGCAACTGTTGCCAGCTCTTCGCGTCAGCACGGGAGATATTCATACACCTACATCCGGGTATTTTTCTTTTCTTAAAACATAATTTTGTTTCAAACAACAAATAAATGATTCTTAGACCGAAAAATAAGAGATAATATTTTTCCTTTTCAATTTTTTTTCAAAATAAAAAGGCAAATTAATTTGCTGAAGCTAAAAGTAAACGAGCTATAATTTGCTTGGCGGAATGCGCGTTGACATGAAAGGTTTGTGTGAGGCGGTCTACCAAGCATGCATGCTGGGGCAAGTTGCTATCAAGATGGCGCACGTTCCTGGGCTCTGCAGCGTGCTTGACAACTACAGTGTGTGAAGTATGCCCTACCTCCCCGTTAACTCTTCATGTATCTGAACCGAATAAAGAAAAATGATTTTTCAAAAATTGAACACATGTTATTAATATAAAATAACCGAAGAGTTTTGCTCATTGCCTGATGGGGAAAAAAGCTTTTTTTCCGCTATCACAATGTTTTGGGGTATAAGCAAAGGGTGAAGGTCATTTGGAAATGAAGCTTGCCAAATTTAGTGGGAGGAAAAAAAAAACATTAATTTTTAGCATTTTGTATTTTTCTTTATTCGGCATTAACCCTTATCACCCTTTGAAATTCGGATTTTTTGCGATTAAGAAGGGTGCGTTTTCAAATTTTGTAAATTTGTTTGTTGTTTTTTTTGCCGCTTTGTCATATCTACAAATATAATATTATTATTTTTTGTTTTCCTCCTATTCTTAGACCTCTGTGGTTTCCCTTTACTTAGTTCACGGCAATTCATAATGCTACTTGCTTCAATTTTCGCTTCCCATTTGAGGGGGTCAGTCCTGTTCTTTCTCTTTTCTCATTTTGTTTTTCCTTGTTTGTTTGTTGTTGTTGTTTTCTTTGGGGTTGTTTTGTTTTCTTTTGGTTTTTAATGTTTGATTTTTTGT
>BMAT01002802.1:513849-526399 GCA_019649035.1 Elysia marginata
AAAAAGGATATACATTAAGCATTGGTAGTTGAATAAGTTTCTTGAGACAAACTAATTAAGGTCTTTATATGCCGTTAACAAATATTTTTTGAATAGGGTCTTAAACTGATTTACAGATACAAACTCCCTGATAGAAAGGGGAAGGGCATTCTAGACTAGTAGTGCACATTGCACAAAGGCTCTATCGCCATCTTTTCTTGATTGTTTAAACAGAACTGACAACAGAGCTTTATTACATGATCTTAGTTTATCTATTTGAAAGCTTTTTTTTCTTTACAGGAAGTTCTCCCGAACATGTCAGAACTTTTAATCTAAAAAGAACCGTTTTAAAGTGCTTTTTTAAACAAAAAAAAATGTATTTTTTTGTGTCCTGTTTGATGAAAATTCAACGAAGATTGAGATTTCATTCAGAATAGTGGAACTTTAGTGGCGCCAATGCCAACGAGACCTAATCATTGATGCTAGAAGAATCATGCCACTTCATGTGCTGACTTCTGTTTAGGAAATATTGTAAAGACAAATCTGTATGAAACTATAATGCTGAAAAACACAAGTTTAATTCCTGGAAACCTTTAGGTTTTATAAAATAAAGTGGAAAAGTGGATATTTGCGTTATTTAATGATAAATTTTTTAACGCTGACCTACAGTTATGTGAAATTTTGTCTCATATGTTACCATTTGTTGCAAATTATCTGAGCTGTCAATTAACGAAACTGAAGTGAAAAAAAATTTTGAATACACACATGCACATTCATGCATACAGAAAAAAAAACCCAGCACAAACTAACTTGCTATCGTTTATTCTTCTCCTCAGATGCCGTAATTGCCAGCAGCGAAAATAGCAGCCATGTGTTCAGAAACCTCAAGGCTGGCCAATCATACCTTGTTGAATTAAACGCTGAGTCTGCTAACAGCTCTAGTCCTAACGTCACTGCATTTGTCAAAGCTTCTTCAGGTAAGAGCCAGCTTGTGATATGGAACAAATAGTGGTTACCTACAGTAAACCTTTCATTCATGACAGGTCGAATAAGAGCCAGCTTGTGATATGGAATATATAGTGGTTGCCTTCTGTAAATCTTTCGTTCATGATAGGTCGAGTAAGAGCCAGCTTGTGATATGGAATAAATAGTGGTTGCCTACTGTAAATCTTTCATTCATGATAGGTCGAATAAGAGCCAGCTTGTGATATGGAATAAATAATGGTTACCTACTGTAAACCTTTCATTCATGATAGGTCGAATAAGAGCCAGCTTGTGATGTGGAATAAATAGTGGTTACCTACTGTAAACCTTTCATTCATAATTGGCTCAATAAGAGCCAGTATGTTAAAAGGAAAGTCTTTTCTTGCTCTTCAGTAAAAATGCAGGTAAAGATTATCCTTCCATACACTAACAAACTCAGTGATTTTATAAGTCAAACACACCTGTTTGTAGATTTTTGGATAGCAGCTTTGCTCAGTGACTGATACTTAAACGTTTTGAAGAATTGAAACTGCAAGGAAACTGGGAAATACCCTCTTGAAGGCCTCAATGTAAACTTCTAACCAAGGGAGTTGAACCTCACAAACTTTGAATTATAGTTCAAATCTAACAAAGCCAAAGAGGAAAAAGAAATCTGACTCTTTCAAATCTCCAATTTAAGAGAATTTTGAATTATCAGACTTTGATTTTGGTTTTTCACTGCAGCAAGATTGGGACCAAGATGGAATCCATAGGGAATCGAAGTTGAGGAAGGCCTAAAGTCTTTTGGCGGAAGCAAGTAGAGTCAGATGTTTAAAAAAATGGTGATGTCATGGTCATATCTAGAGGAAGAGGCATAGGGCTGGATGCAACAGGCAATAGCTGTTAGCGGCCTAAGCTCTTTGAAGAGTTCATAAAGCAATAAAAAGAGAGAGATATAGGCTCAAAGTAATTTTTGAAACTCCTGTAATTTTCCTTACAATAGTCCGCCATTTATTTTTTAATGTCTTAAACCTGTCTCATGCTGAGTGTGTAACCTAAAGAAGGAGTGGAAATCTGCGCCTCTGTCCAACCTGTATAATCTACGAGTTGCTCACAAGGCACAGAGCTTGAACACTTTGGACTGCCCACTAACAATGCCTAAGCCCTTGATCTGGAAGGACTCAAACAATTTAGGATTTGAAAAGTAATGAAATCAGCTGTAACAACTGGCTATCCTTTGTCATCTGTCACAAATACCATTGTCTCACAGTCAGCTACCTTTGTCGTGAGCCGGACAACACTGTTAAAACCCCCTAACTTTCTGTGTCTCACATTGACGTGTGGTTTGCATCAATAGTATTTATCACATTATCACCTTGCCTCCCTTGTGCCCGGGGGTGGGGGAGGGTGGTGATAGAATATATGCGGCTCGCTTCACATGAAATGGTCTAGCTTTGCATTTCTATTGCCGAGGTAGATCAATAAGTTATGCCTGTTAACTATAGTCGACATTGACCTGCTGCAAATGGACACAGTTTAAGCAAATCTTTCATGCAAGATACCCTTTCTTTACTCTCCAGAGCCTAGCAGCGAGAGCATCATTGGTACTGTGATGGGGATATTGATAACGGTCATTTCATCAGGCATTATAATTTTTGTGTGTTGCAAGTAAGTACAAAACATATTTGTCATTGATGCTGGTCCAGCGTAGGCTCTATGATATATACAGTCGGAGGTACGATGAAAAACAATAAAGTTTTGCCTTACAATTTTTATTCAAAACCATATGAGTGTTTGTAAAATAGGCAGGCTGGTGGTCTTTATGAACTGCATGGTTTATACAAAATCCTTATTTATGGCATGCATCATTTCCATGGGAAGTGTAAAGACTAACCATATTCTATTTTCAGAATCTGTAAAGGCTTGGCTATCTCGTAGGGTATACCCCATTGTTTGTGTGCCTGACCTACAAGTGTAGTGCAGAGATTTACCAAAGTTGCTGTTGGAGTAGGTTGTGACTATCATCATCGTTGTCACAGTAGGGATCAGGATAGAATTTTGTTTTTTTCAAATGTAAGAGGCAAATGGCAAGTCAAGGGAAAATCAAGAAGATCCAAGAAGTTTTTGATGAATTTCAAAGTTAACTTAAATTCTCAATGCATCACACAATAATATCCAGGCGGTGATAGGTTTATACAGACTTCCAAATCTTAGACTGTTACAGACTTTCAAATTTTAGATTGTTACAGACTTTCAAATCTTAGACTGTTACAGACTTTCAAATCTTAGACTGTTACAGAATTTCAAATCTTACACTGTTACAGACTTTCAAATTTTGGATTGTTACAGACTTTCGAATTTTGGATTGTGACAGACTTTCAAATCTTAAATTATTAGATTTTCAAATTTTAGACTGCTACAGAGTTACAAATTTTACATTGCTACAGACTTACAAATTTTAGACTGCTACAGACTTAGACCTCAAACGCAGTTAGGCCGGCACGCCAGCACAGCACCAGCACAGCACAGCAATTTTAAAATACAACAATTAGCATTACGCGTAACGGAGTGGCCATGTTTTTTCGCCCAGCATGACCCAGTGTGCACCCAGCGTACACCCAGCATTTTGCTGCGATTTTCATTTTAGTGCTGCACTAAAATTTGGCCATCACACAGCCCACATTTCTCAAGTTCTAGTTCTAGATCAAGTAAAACCAATGTTATTACAAGTCTTTCCTTGGTATCCGAAAGTTTGTTTCCCTTTTTGCAATATGTGGTCCAATCGATTCTAACAGCGTATGAAAAGTGCTTGGTTTCATTCCGATATATATGACAAACATTTCTCCCCATCGCTCAAAACTTCATCGATTAGATGGTAAAACCATAAATTTCTCTGCGTTAGTGGATCTTATGAACCCAAAATCGTCTTCTATTATAACATCGTCTTTTTTTCAAACAATATAATTGAGTTAACATTTCATCCGCCATGTTTCAACACACAACGTTATGTTGGCGCTGGAATGGTGACGGTTGCACTGCATTAGGACAACCAGCACGTTGCTGGCCAGACACTTTGCTTATGTGCTGGCGATCTGCTGTCATGATGCTGTGCTGGTGTGCTGGTCTAACTGCGTTTGAGGCCTTACAAATTTCAGACTGCTACAGACTTTCAAATTTTAGACTGCTACAGACTTTCAAATTTTAGACTGCTGCAGACTTACAAATTTTAGACTGCTGCAGACTTACAAATTTTAGACTGCTGCAGACTTACAAATTTTACTGTTTCAGATCTTGATACAGACTTTCAAATCTTAGATTATTAGATGTTCAAATTTTAGACTGCTACAGACTTACAAGTTTTACATTGTTACAGAATCTCAAATTCTAGATTGCTACTGACTTTCAAATTTTAGAATGTTACACTTTTTAGAAAGCAGAATCACTGTAAATAGATTTTCTTATAATCGGTACAAGTAAAAGAAAAGTAGATCCGCTTGAATATTGTACGCTCTGCAAGTAGTAGAAAGAGTTCAGTATCCAGACAAAAGAATATACAATTTATAGTTGTTCTGATCCTAATTTAGAGTAGGATTCTTCAATTGCGACAGGTATCAGTAGTTCTAATATGAAAAGATCCTAAAAAATGTCAGAGTAAGGATCTTTCTCTTTCCTGCTTGTCTTCCTTTTTGCCTCTTGTGTGCTCCCCCTAATAGTAATAGCACTTATGTTGATGGAATTGAAAGGTAAAATGTATGCGTGGATGTCAAGAACAAAAGAAACTACATCTAACCTATAAACAAATCTTTGCTGTGTGTGACAATCATCATCACCATTGCTTTTTTTCACCCAATGTCTGGGTATTGGCCACAAAGAACAGGCTTCCTCTCTCCCTTCAATCCTGGTCTCTTCCTGAAACTGCTTTCTACATAGTCCACCTGTTTTCAGATCCTCCTCGATGAGTGTCACCGGCTCTGTGGCCTAGCGGTAAAGACACTCGCCCAGAGATCGGAAGGTGTGGGTTCGATCCCCGGCGGAGTCAAGCCAAAGACTTTAAAATTGGTATTAGCAGCTGATCCGTCTAGTCTCTGGCATTATGGATTTAGTGTTAAGTCTGGTCGGCCCGGTGTCAGGATAATGTGTCTGGGTGTGGTGTATGCAGCGCTTTGTACATCACAGTGTGGCAGCACGCTTTCAATTGTCTCAAGCGCCGTCTCTGATATAACCTTGTAGTTGAAAAGAGACGTTAAAATTCAAACAACCAACCAATCGATGAGTGTCCACCATGTTGTTAGTGGCTCAACTTCTTGTTTGTCCTTTGTCCCTGAGGATTTGAGTCCAGCCTAAATAATATTGTTTACTTTACTCACCCTAGTTTGTGAAAGGGATCAGTTTCAGACTGATTTTATGACAGGTTTTTTTAAAAGTTTTGCTTCCTCTGACATCTTATCCTCAAAAACTTTGCTCATATTTTTTTTTCAAGAAGTTCGAATAGAGCACATTGTAATTCATAGTTAACATGCAATGAATTGCCATAAACTCAAATTTTTCATTGCTCTACTTTGTTCTTCTCATTAAAACTTCTGTCTGATCACATCTTCTGCCTTTATATTGCTCGGTCGCTTGTAACCTTTTAGACTAATGTTCTGTTTTCGTACAGATTTTGTACTACCTCTTTATTTTGGAAAATGTCAAAATACTTTAGAATACATGTATATATATCTTATATACTCCTTCGTGTATTTCAGATATAAATGTTTCTTCTTTAGGAGATAAAAGTATCTTAGTTGTAGGTCCACCTAAGTTTTTCACAAGACAAGTGTATCTTAGTTGTATGTCAACGTAAGTTTTTGCAACGTTTTACTCAGCTATTTAGTTTTGTTTTTGTATTGAGGAAATTTTATAGATGCAGGCAAGTGGCATTATTTTAAAGAACCTTCAAGACAAAAGAAATATGAAAACTTGAAAGTAAACCAGGAATGAAAAATGAATCTTTTCAGCATTAAGCTATCAATTTTTTTTCAAAATTGAAAACATTTGGCATGGCATTGAACATTTTTGTATTACTAATTTATTTTTGTAACATTAGAAATCAAAGTTTTTATTACCAAAAATTGTTACAGTCAACTTGGACGAAGTAGCTCAAATGATGATAATGGATATAAATGACTGTATCTTTTACTTATGTCTATGCAGGTATTGTCGTGGAAAGTTTAAGAAGGCTGATGACATTACAAACCAAAGTATGAAACTTATGGAACAGGTAATCAAGTTTTAACTCTTTAATCATGTAATTATCTCATACTTCTGTGCGTAATTTCTCTAGGTCTAAAGCTAAGCCTAGATCTACATGTGCGTTTTAACTTCGACATCGCTGCAAAAATCGCTAAGAGTTAAATTTAGTTGCTCTTAGAGGTTCAATCTACTAAAATCATCTTCCGGGGTCAAACTATTTTATAGTTTTATTTGTACATCGTCTTTCTCCCCTTCTTAGTCATGACTATACATCGGATGCTGGCAGCATCCAACCGTGGATATAAAATGGTGCACTGGACGTTGATAGCGTCTGGCCATTGTCATAGAGTTAACCCTTGACATAAAAATTTCGAAGTAATATAAGTTGTGGGCTTAGTATTAATTGTTTCTATGTCAACTTTTAGTGGAACTGAGAAAATTTAGGGCTTAGTTTGACAAGCTATTGTCTTATGTGCCTGTTACACTTTTTCTCCTTATTTTATTACTAAAGCTTCAAAATTTTTGGAGATAGACCCTTGCACCTCAAGCAATCACTTCCACTATCTTCTATGAAAAACCCAAAAGTGGAGTTGTAATTAGTTAATCATCTGCCCCCATGCTATGCCTGACAGCATTATAAAACAAGTCTAGTTGTGGAGTTCTGACACTTGTCCAAAATTTTTTTTATAATATGGCAATGGGTTGAATCAGATCCCCTATCACTGATCAGTTGGCCTAGTGAATATCCCATTTTCGGCCATCTTTGCGGTGGTTTTATGGTTTCATGTGATGAAAAACATAACAAATTCTCAAGGTTCTCTAAGGAACGTTTTAATGTAAAAAATGTAAATTTTCTTATTTTAGACGCTGCAACTCAGTTAATGATACTGCTATGCACATGACTGATGTGACTTTTTTGTAGAAGTGATTCTGTTAATTTGGGAGCATTATGATGCAGAAACAATTTCATTAAAATACAATATATTGAAAATCAGCATTTCGTCAGGCAAGGGTCAGCATGAGGGAGAGAAGACCATACAATAAAATGGATGTTCTATATTTATTAAGAAAGGGCTGAGGTCCTCAGCGTTTGATAGTACAAGTTCACCTTTTTTCCTTTCATTTTTTTATAAGATTTCATATGTATTGCCCAAACACTTTTTTCCTGTCCAGATTTTTTTGACAAGATCATTTTCTTTTGGTATATGAATATGCAAAGTATATTTGTATTGCAATTGTAAAAGTAATCATTTTGAAATATTTTGCAGCCAAATGAAGATATGACAACCAATCACCTGGAAAGTGACTCTGGTGTGCATACAACGGCTGACTCAACATCGGAAGAAAGGAATACAATCCACCGAGCTTCCAAGTCCGAGCTATCTGTGGCAAATGCTGTTAGGGCTGAACCATATGAAGATACTGTTTCATATTCAAAGCAAGGGACTTTTGGCGGTCATGTGGGATTTCAAAAGACTGGGCATGCTTTCTTTAAGAAAAGAAATGTTGAAAAACCTATGCTTTTGAGAGACCAGGACCACAAAGCTTCAGCTAATCAAGCATTTCCCAAGAAACCAATGGAAATGCATGACCACAAAGTCATGGGTCGTCATCAAACAAATGTTGTTGTTCAAAATGTCTCTCTGAATCGTGGCAGCAACATGGGAAACCAACCTCTTGGTGCTTCAGAACCTCTCATTGGCATTGGCCACACAGAATCTAGGGTTCAAGACATGTCAAGAAACTTTCAGAATATTAGTGACGCTCAAGATTTAAACAGCCTGCCCCCTGGGGTGGAATACAGCCGGCAAGGATTGCAAAATGAACAACGCTCAGTTGCTAAAGTCAAATCTACTGCTTCTGGGCATAGGCTAACCAAACGTGAGGACGGTTACACAGAGGATCCTACTGCTGCTGGGCATGGGCTAACCAAACGTGAGGACAGTTACACAGAGGATCCTACTGCTGCTGGGCATGAGTTTACCAAGCGTGAGGACGGTTACACAGAGGATCCTACTGCTGCTGGGCATGGGTTTACCAAACGTGAGGACGGTTATACAGAGGATCCTACTGCTGCTGGGCATAGGCTAACCAAACGTGAGGACGGTTACACAGAGGATCCTACTGCTGCTGTGCATGGGTTTACCAAACCCAAGGACGGTTACACAGAGGATCCCACTGCTGCTGGGCATGGGTTTACCAAACATGAGGACGGTTATACAGAGGATCCTACTGCTGGTGGGCATGGGTTTACCAAGTGTGAGGAAGGTTACAGAGAGGATCCTACTGCTGCTGGGCATAGGCTAACCAAACGTGAGGACGGTTACACAGAGGATCCAACTGCTGGTGGGCATGGGTTTACCAAGCGCGAGGACGGTTACATAGAGGGTTTGTCAGGCCGTCTCAGAGAGACAGATGCAAGTGGAGGTGGTGGGGATGAAATAACGTCTTTTGATGAACCAAGTGCACACTCTGAAGTAGAAGAAAGTTCATGTCCAAGTTCACTAGGAGACCCCAGTCTTTCCAATTATGATGGATACAAGGACGATACGTCGTTGAATAAGAAAATTAGGTCAAGTGATGGTTATGAAGATAAACCTGGAGCGACTTTCTTAGATGACACATCCTCCGGGGAAATGTCTCAATGTTTTGATAATGATGACGAGGGTGATGATCAGCCATATTCAACCTCACGGGGTGCTGATGTAATGGCCGCTCAAACGTCTTCAGACTCTGACACTCATGGATACAAGTCCCTTTCATTTTTGGACACATTTACAATGCCAGCTGGTAATAAATCTGACAACCAGTCTACTTCTTATGATACATAATGAAAACATACTTCCATAGCTTCAGTGTCAGAAAAACAAAAGACAAAACAATTTAAATAAAGAAAACGAGAAAGGACTTCGGTAGGGGATGCAAGGCCTTATCGGTATTGGAGATAAGATTAGAGCGCAAATTATTATTCTTGTTGACAAACTCCCTCTTTGAAGTCAGTGGCTTGCAATCAAGAAAGATAATTTTGTACTCTATTCTCATTTCCACTGAAAGTATCCTTTTTATCTATATTAAATAATTTTTACCTGCGTTAAATCACTGGGCTAAACAGCACGTGTGCTTCTATTTAACAAAAACACCTTAAGGGGCCAGCAAGGCAAAGATAAGGAGTCCACTTGCAGCGTACCTACGGGCTTTAGCTCTGTCTCTTTATCCTGTACCATAGCCCCCCCCCCTCCCCAAATTTGTTATTTGGAGAGAGCTCTTTAAAAGTTGTACACACCATCCATTAGATAACTTGCTAAAACAAAATTTATAAATTCAGGCAAGAAATTGCATTTATCTTTAGAGTAAGTTGCATAG
The DNA here is from genome assembly GCA_019649035.1 of Elysia marginata. NCBI lineage: Eukaryota > Metazoa > Mollusca > Gastropoda > Plakobranchidae > Elysia > Elysia marginata. The sequence continues at coordinate 523,387 of BMAT01002802.1, forward strand.
TTTCATAAATTTGAAGTTCATTTTCTGAGAGGACAAACTATGTTGGAACAATTTTTTCGCTGTCTCCTTCTTTGGCTGAGGCTAACAACACGCCAGAAATGTAGGCTATAATTAGTTTGATGTTTTAACTTAATTCATAGAGTTGAAGAAAAGAAAACAATGCAACTATATTCTTCGTTGAATACAAGGGGTCGTGGAGTCCAAGGTTGTTGGATACGATATCCACTGTAATATTAATAATTGCAGCTATATGCATTCGTGGATGAGATTACTTTATGCTGAATTGTTCACAAACAAATAATGATTTCTGTCTTGGATCATTCTTTTTGTTCCTTACCATTAATATATAGGTCTGCTTGGTCCAGCAAAAAGGAGAACCTTACATATGTAGGAGGCAAAAAAAAACTTGGTTTATGTACAGCAAAAGAACCTGTTAGGATCATCGCAAGCCCATACTGTCATTTAAAATCCTAATTTGCCTTGAAAAGAGAAGCTGCCAGAGTAAAACATTGATGATTAAAAAAAAAACTACGGAAAACAACAAAACCCCCACATCTTATGTGTGGAGCAGCGTATCTCAGAGGTTAGAGCACCTGACCCGTGATGCGGCGGTCGCGGGTTTGATTTCCTACCACGACGCATTTTATTCACTCTTTCCTCAGTTCACTCACTTTTAAAATGGTTACTGATCAGAAGCAGTGCTTGAAATTTGTGTTATATTAGTGTTTGAGTGCCTAACAGGCAGCCATAATGCTCTAAAGTATGAGTTAAATCTACTTTGGTTGGTATGGACCTGCTGGAGGAAATATGTAAAGTGTTTAGACTGCCTTTGGCTGTGGAAAACTATCCATATTTTTTTTATCACTATTCGTAGTGATGTGGGTAGTATAAAAGTAATATTTAAATCTTTCATTAAGAGGCAATGAGGCAATAAACTTAAGGCTTTACCACTGGTACTAAACGCAGCAGGCAAACTTTTTAAAAACTTGATAATGTGCTGATAAACTTTTCTTTTCTGCTGGCTTTCATGAGGCAAGTAGGAGTGGTTGAGTGTATTAAGCATTAGTTCTTTCGTCTTCAGTAAGCTCACTCTCTTTGTTGGTCTTTTCTTCCAATTTTATTTTAGCATAGCCCAAACATGATCCTTTTCAATCAACTCAAATCTGACTTTGGCGATCAATTTAGAGAGTAGTAGATCTCTTTCTTTCTATTGTTAAAAGAAAGATTTTTTCGTGGCAAATGAATACAACCTGTTGATGAAGTTTGTAAGATTTTTTATATCATAGGAAGAAAGTTTTTTTTTTTTAAAGTTTTTGTTTCTGAAAACATGAAGTTCAAAAAATGCATTACTAGAAAAGGATATTTCTTTACTCTCACACAAAACGGTTTAAATCATGTGTTCTTAGTTGAACAGGGAAAATTTCCCTTTGGTTGTTGGGAAAATGATAAATCTCTATGGTAACTTTTTTCAACTCTACCCCAGTGTTTTCTAAAATCAGAAAACTAAATCTTCCCTTTTGAATAAAAAGTATAACTTTGATGAACTAGAGTTTTTAGATCAATAACTAGGCTAGTGATCTTTGCAAGGCTCAAAACACTGATGCCCACGCATTCAAAAAGCATCCTAACAATTACAATATCAACAATAAAATGAAAACATAACCATGGTTGGAATTAGATGTGCTTCTATTTCTGGTATTTGATAGGGTACACATTAAAGTTTAAACTCACTGTTCATAAGATCCATGTTCACAATTTTTGCCTTAGCATTCAACAAAAGACCAATTTTCTCCTATCTTATCTGGCTCTTTGATTCACAAAACATTGATGATTGAACCTTTCACTATCAATTGTGTTTATCGATTGGAGAAAGGGGCTTTGGTTTTTCTTTACTCACATTCCACTGTGGTCATATTCCTACTGCTATTATTTTGCGTAAACTTTTGCTTTTGACAATATCTCTTTTGAATTATACCAAGGCTGTATATAAACTTCTCTCTCTTTTTTTTCATTTCATTGAGGTCATACCTTAGGCTAAAATTGAAGAGAAAACTCAGCTTTTGCCATGTTGAAATCAGATTTATTCCTCTTGCATAATTTTTTTTATCAAAGTAAACCCGTATAAACCAAGTTCTTATCCGAAAGTTGGTGTAAGGCTGCTGTATGTAATAATACCATGTATTTTTTTTAAACCATGACAAAGGGGGTGGTGAAATGAGAAGTTTTCTGATTTTCTGTTACAAGGCTTAAAGAACACACATGCTGATGCTTGGAAACTGCTGTTCAGTTTTATATTACATTGTCAGTTCCTAGGTAGGTCTCATGTTCTCTCTTCTCAAGAGCTGAAAGTTTTAACATTGATCATCAACTTTTTTTTAAACACATTTGGTGTAAGTAAATGTGAGACATTTAACCTTGTATCTCAAAACTAGAAACACATGAAGATCTGAAAAATTAACAGCAATATGAGACAAAACGAGCTCTCTTATTTTTTAAAATGTGAAATATGAAAAAATAATAAACAAATACTGTGGATTGTTGATTTTTTTTCTTTAAATGATTATAAAGTATGTTTTTTTTTAAATAAAAAAATGTACTATTGTGCTAAATAGCTATGCTTTCACAAAAAATCTTCTCTTCCTTTGCCAACTTTTTATCCTCATTTACTTATTTGCCAAGGTATAGCTGCAGAGTATGATTATATATTTGAATATCTCGCTTATAAGTAAACAGAATTTTTAATATTGTTTTGTTAACGCCCACCGAATGGAATGGATTGTTTTAATATGTTATTGTAAAAAGTTAGCTGTACCATATTTTTTCAGGCAGACAGCAAATCTGAACTGCCCTTTTTGCTACATGTTAATTCTTACCACTTACCTGAATCTGTGAAATTTATGTGCTTCATAAATCACTGCTGATTTATGGAACATATTTTTATGAGAGAGGAAAAAAAAAGACCTCATAATCCTCCGGCCCCCTAGAAAGTTGCCTGCTACGATATGATTTTTTT
>BMAT01002802.1:611975-628290 GCA_019649035.1 Elysia marginata
CTAAAAAGCATCTTTTGCATTTTCACACATTTCTAGAGTCTTGATCTTTTATTGTAGTTGTAATGTAAAACATTTGCTTCGTCAAGATTTCTCTGTCTCTCCGTCTCTCTGTATATGTAGATCTGATCGTAGTGACTCGTCTAAATGATATAAAGTTGAATACGATCTTTTGGCCTGATGAACAGCATGGCAAAGCTGGAAAAAATTACGCCTCATACTTAAAAAAAGTATAATTATCTATCATTATCCTGATTGCATTTTTACTACATATCAAGAACCACAACTGCTTAACAGGCAGGGAGGGGGACCACATATTAAAAGTAAAACCTTTAACTTAGTCGCAGTCGCTGGGGGATTAAAGGGGTATAACTATCAGTGAATTGAAGTTTAATCAAAGTGAATTACAGAAAAAATTATTGCATCTGTTATGAGTTGATTCATCAACTTCTAATCATGTCAGCACTCGCTTCCTTAGTTTATCCACTGACAGTTGATTCTGATACTCAAGTCTGTAAAATATTTCTATAAATGTGAAGAAAATAACATGCCGAGTGAAGCTTTTAGTTAGCCCGGGGCACAGAAATCGGATTGAGAAAGCTCGAAATAACCTGCATAACTTAAAAAAAAGGCATACACTGGATGGATTGAACCAAAATTTAATAGACGGTTTTGTTCAAAACAAGTCTAACAATCAATCATAGACCTAAATTGAACTGTTCTTGTTGTATTAACGAGAGCTGAATAATTCCAGACTAATTATCTGAGGCCCGTTGCGTAGCGCGAGCGCTCGCTAACAATTTTCCGGTCGCCCTTTGCAACGGCTCGAGCTCATCTTCCACCGTTCGCCGACAGCGATTTCTAGCGCTCGCGAACGCCTCCCGAGGTAGTGCGCGGAGAACTTACAACGCTGATTGGCTGAATTTTCATGCCGCTATTTCCTTTTGAAATGTCAAGATCGAAAGTAGTCATGTACGCTAAAGAGAAATTTCGCCGATCTTTACCATTATTAAGATTATGTATCCAACCCAACTTAATTGAACAAATTTGCTGACCTAAACAAACTTTTATTGATTTGGCCCAATTATTTTGCCAGGAAGTTTAGCTGGTCGCCGTTTTGAAAAGGTGGTCGCCATTTTTAAAAACGTTCGCCGATATGAGCGTTGCCTAGAATAAAGAACGTTTTCGGCAAACCATTTGCCTGATCGTGGCGAGCGCTCGCGCTATGCAACGGGCCTCTGGAGCGCAGACAGAAGTTTGTTACAATACATGTTGAATGAGTGAAGGTCGGAGAGATGTGAGTAAGGTCATGTTTGACAAAACCATGATTATTTTCAGGTGTAGGGTGGAACCATCGGTAAGCATGGAGAAAAAAAAAGAAAACATTAGTCATTTTAGCTTTCTTTTATATTAAGTCAAATGTTAGAATTAATGTCCTTATTTCATATCTATAGTGCTTTCTGAGAAATTTAGTGTTTTTCAAGGATTTTGAAAAGATAAAAAGTTGGAGGCTGGGACTCAAAATGATTAAAAATGTGAACAGGCCATGTTAAAATTAAGTTATCTTATATCGCTAACATAAATTGATATCTGTATGATGCCGTATTTTAAAACTTTTAAGAAAACAATTTTTTTTATAATAAACCTAATTTTTGTCTTTGAACGGGCTATAGTATATCAATAACCCTATAATAATAGTAATACTCCTAGGGAACTTTCAATATACGTGTAAGCTTGCCAATTTTTCAAGGACTTATACCAAATCTTTTAGATTTTACATACGCATGGTAAAACCTTTCTTTTGAGAAGGGTTTTTAAGTTTTGATAAAGATACAAATTCTAAACTGTTTTCTTCAATCCTTTATCAATATCTTCACTTGTCTAGAAGTAGAAAGAACCAAACTCTTTGACAGGATTAATATTTACCCATAGTTCAACCCATTTGATAAAAAACTGGCTAGATATACAGAAATTGTACATTTTTTAACGTAGCAAACCTTAATATACCATTAAACAAATTCGCTATAATTAAGTATGTCAAAGTTAACATACATTGCAGTAACAAAGTCTCGTGCACAAGGCAAAATCCTATTTTTTTTAGCATCGACTTTAGTGAGTTCACATATATAAAAACGAATTCTAAGATTATATGTTTTGTTCTAACCTTTGTAGCTACAACGGCAACCGAAAGCATTTTTAATAGACCTGGAAAAGAAACTTGCAAACATTGACTTCAGCACAAACCTACGAAATGCCTAGAGGCATGCATTCAAATTTTTATGTCGGTTCCATTTTTTCATCTTAAGGCACAAAGACAGAGAGATAGAGATTTTTTGGGGGCAATTTCTCATTACACTTTCAACCAACACGGCATTAAACGTTTTATTTGTGAACGAAACTATTTTAAAATTTCAAAGAAAGTTGGGTTAAATAAAAACCTTTAAGATGTGCGTTCGCTATCAATAAAGGGCAATTTTAAGAGGTCCTTTTTAAAATAGTTAACGGCTAAAGTTATTATGCACACTAAAATGTTCGTTTTGGTTTTTTGCGTGCGCGAAAAAGGTAACTACATTATGTTAAAATACTATTGTTTTCTTAGTTGTTTTTTAATATTTTGTTTACTAGCAGGAGGAGTCACGACGCTCTCTCACAATAGCACAGCCTCACAATCATGAAGAAAAAGGCAAGAGAAAGCAGTCTAAAATGTTATGGGCCACAGGGATGAGGAAGGACACTTTAGAGAGGCTATGGAAATGACTATGTACCTGCTAAGGGACTCCCAGGCACACCTAAAGCTGTTTTGTGAAGAACAATGAGCAGTAGCCGAGACTCCTCGTGAAGAACTAGCAGTCAGTGATCGATATGTTTGAAGAAGACTGACTCGGATCGCCGACATATCCACGGCGTAAAACAAGAAAATGAGACAAAGGTTACCTTACATTCTTGCTATTCTAATTATAACTCAATATTTCAATCGTTAGTTTTAGATCGAAACATGCTGGGATGCTTTGGGAGTTCAAGCCCCCATTCTATGCCAGTTGTGTAGGAGTGAAGTATGTATCTGACCAGCTATATAAAAATAGCCCAAAATAGATGCTTTTGGGAGTTTTCTTGATACAGGGGTTTTGAAGTTTCCAAAGCGTTCTTAGGTCTAAAGCCCGTTATCATACGTCTACCATTTTGATCAGTGTTTGTAAAGTCTAACAACTGTTGCCAAATATATTGGCAGAAATCTCGTTTGAAAATAAATTAAAAAGAGGCTTGATCCGGACTACTGACATACACTGAAGCGAGGTTTCCGGTATCTATTTTTAGTGTAGGAAAAATCCCAGGAGTTTATTTATTCGATCATGGAGTTTAACTATCTATAAATATCCCTTGATTCCTATTTGAGGTTTTTGCATATTGCATTAATGTTGCAGTTCCCTATCAATAAAGCGGTAGCTCTTATGAATTTAAGTAACATTGGTCTTTTGCATAAATGAGTAATGGTGTACATTTCTGTATGCATCCGCTGTATTTGAAAGGAGACAACATTTACGTAATATGCAAAGCCTAAACAGATTTTATTTCCTTCTCGTCCTGACTGTACTCTTTTTTTTAGAGGAAAACCCTGGAGCTGCTTATGGGTTCACAAAAAAATTTTACATTCTCAGTGAAAACGAATCAGACAACTTCAGCTTTTTGTCACAATCATTTTGCATTCAATTTTGTGTAACAGCAATTTTTATACAGACACGTATATTGGACAGAGATATGTTCACTGGGTTTNNNNGGGGGGGGGGGTATAACATTTATGAATAAAAGTTTTGACCCCTCCCCCTCCCAACCGCGCAAAGAACTCTATAGTAAGTTTCTCTAACATGTCACAATACAAAAGCACCTAAGAACTATTTATCTGCTACCGATAACAATCCTCAAAAGTCAAAACCAAACTATGCCATGTTCACAATGACTGAACTGAGCGATCCTGCAAAGTGAGGACCATCTGATACGCTACTTGAAAACCCGTAAAAGCCCAAAGCTCTTTCCGTCTAAATGGCAAGTTCAAAAGACAATTGTTAAGCTGGAAACCCTTTGAACATCAGGTCTTGGACATATTCCAATTCGGTATTGTCTCTCAACAAAAAAACCTAAACGTAATGCTTATGCTTAGAGTGCTTTCGATCCCGTTCAATCCCGTCCTTATTTTGTTCCCATTCTGTCCCTACCCGTTTACTTACTGTGAACTGTAGATAGAATACATGATTTTATCACATTGTCCACAAAAAGGGTTACTTACTCCAAGTTTCCTTCTCTATGTCTGGCCTGTTTTACCCCAGGGTCTAGCCTTATTTAACGAGCACTTGATCACAACGTTTAGGGCTGTGGTCGTCACTGCACTAGCACAGAGAACCGTTTTGGCCGGGTCTTCCTATCGCCTTAGATCTTTGAAGTGTATATATCGTGTTACCTAATGGAAGCCTGGGCAGCCCCTCTAGCTGGTAAGAAGCATGAATATGATTATAAACAAGAATAAGTAGTGGGGAGTGTGTATCAAGAAGTCTGTGTCTCAACTGAAAGACGAAGACTCTCTCGGATTTGATGGGATTGAGTTGCCGGTTTGGCTTTTAGTGTTCGGGACGGAACGCATTATTTAGGAGGAAATATAAGTGTATGAGAATCTTTGACGTGAATAGAAGTGCCTAGCTTTGTTGTTTTGAAGTGCTCCTACTTTCGTATTTTCCTTAACTAAATAAACGAACATGTTCAAAGAAAATTAAAGACATTCAACCATTCGACTTTAAGCAAACAGTAGGTTCACGATCTACGTGTTTCGTCATGTAATTTCCATCACAGAATTTGATATTCTATCTGAAAGATAGCTATCAACCGAAAGTTTTACTAAGTAAAAATATTAGATTTCTCCCTAGCCAAGTCTTACTTTGATATTAGTTGAACCTCCTTTAAATTGATATTAGTTTAACCTCTGTTAAACAGCGTAGGAAAAAATCACCAAAACCTGTATATAATCTATATGTTCGAAACGAGTTTAAGCCATGAATACAGTACCGTCATGAACTAATGAGATTTAAACCTACCAGCTTACCATATGGCACAGCCGCTTGGCCTTGAGCAAGCCAATACTTGAAGTTGAAACTACAAGAAAAAAGAACACAACTTATTAGAGGGTTATGAAAATGCACGTGATTGTTTTGAAAAGAAAAGGTCCAAACTAGCAGAAAGCATTAAAAGGAAATAAGAAGGTCGGTGTAGAAAAGAGTGTGAAGTTACAACAAGAGGGATGAAAGGAAGGAAGAAGATGAAGAAAATGAAGAAGAAGAAGAAGAAGTAGTAGTAGTACATGTAGTAGTAGTAGTAGTAGTAGTAGTAGTAGTAGTAGTAGTAGTAGTAGTAGTAGTAGTAGTAGTAATGGTGGTAGTAGATACACCAGAGAAATAAAACAGAGCAACAGCATAAATAATAACGACAGGCAAAAAGATGAAAAAGAAGAAAAATTAAGGCGGCAGAGCAGAAGTTAAAAATGAACCAAGAGCCATTTAAACTCGAGGAAAATAACATTTAAACACAAAAACAAACAAAATAAACCAATTTGAAGTCAAACATACAGGACAGATCACAAATAGTGTTCGGAATCTACTTAAGGTGAAACAGATAGTCGATGCACTCCAAGTCGACATAATAAGAACCCACTCTCCTTCGCAGATCAGGACTAGACTTAAAGATTCCAAACCAAAACTGTCTTATCTAGATCTAGCTCGGAGAAAAAATTTATTTACATGCGCATTAAGGACAAGCTAAACGGTGTAGAATAAACTAAAAGCCTTTCCCTATACGACCAAAGCCTTTCTCTAGACAGCTGAGATGTTAAGAGCTCTCATGTGCTAATTGCAATGGAAACAGAACCTTCTCTTACAACTTCAACTGGCAAAATTAACAGAGTGATATAGCTCTTCCATTCCCCGACCACCTCAAGATTCTCCTAATTTGTATAAATCCACGGGCTAATGCAGTGCTTAAGCCATGCGAGATGATTTGGAACTTGAAGAAAATGCGCAAAACTGCGCAACCATTGAGTGTTAGATGATCAGTGGTTTTAGAATTTTACATTTGGTAACAACTCGTTGGAAAATTGTTTACAAAATTTTTAATAGAAAATATTTTCATAAAGGTGCTTTTTCGATAGAATTTTGAGGTACAGAACATTCTATTTGTCACTAATTTTAGCTTAGAAAGTCTCATTGGTGTTATTTATTTCCCAAGATTCCATCTAAAACAACACGCCCATAAACAATGCGAAAAGAGAGAGGGAGCTCCTTTATACTTTAGTAAATACTCAACCAACCCAACGGAAAGAGCTAGAGCAAGCCCCATGTCCCAGCAGCTAGTCCTGAGAAACATCAAATGATATATTTTATTGGATAAGTTCCATCAGGTGTGTACAGGCATGGGAGAGAAACCACTGGGAGGTTCAGCTGGGATGCCTGGAATGTTTTTCACATCTCCATGTGCACACAGGTTTGTTCTAGGCCTGATCTTCGAGTAGGAATCGCAAAGATCATTGTGGATTAGACTGATGAAGAGAGTGTTTAAAATGTGGTTTTGCTGAAGACAGACAAGCTTACGATATTTCAGTGAAGACATGGTATAAGCTATGTTTCTCTCGATGGCACGGTTGTCAGTGTCAAATCTACTATAAGAGTGTTGAAGGTTCGAACCACACCAAAGGGAAGCAAGTTGCGGCCACTTTCACTCAAAGCGTACCTAAATCAATTGCTAATCTCTGACCTTAAATCTTTCAAAATTTACAAGCTATTGGAATTGCCTATATCACCTTCTCTATATATGACAGTCGTGGTTTAGTGATACACATTTTGACTTTTAGTTCAGAAGGATAAGGGCTCAAATCATCGCCTTGCCAGGTCTATATTTATCCACGAGCAACTCAGACTATTCAAGTACCCGATTTTAGGCGGAACAACCTGCTCCCGTGCTAGACTGATGCTCAGTTTTGCCAGCTGCTCATCTACGAGTTCCGAAGGTAAACAGGCTGGTAGAGGTATGCACGGGAATCCATTAAGAGGATTGTGGCCATTTCGCGGAATTATCGCTGTATAAACAGTTGAATGTCTATATGCATGCCTGCCAAAAAAGAAAGATGTCATTTTCAATTCTCTACTTTGTTCCCCTTTTCAATTCACAGGGTAGAGTATTTTTAAATTAACCGTGTCGCAATTTTTCTATAGTACTCAGGCAGGCAGCTCTTACCTTATGTTCAATCGTTGTATTGAATTAGGCAGTAACAACAGGCTCACAAAATGATTCTTGTTGTAAAATATGGATGTATCATTACTGAAACTTCTTTTAAAAACCTTTTGAGTTCAATGGAAAATATTTACTCTACTTTGGTTTGAAAAAAAAAGTTGTTAAATATTAGAATTCAGAGTAGCCAATGGCATTAGCTTGCAGGAAATGGTTAATAAAACAATAAAACCATTTTCCATTCAAGAACTCCTTTTTATTACGAAAATTAATTTTCCTTTTCAGGGATTGTTTCGGCAATAGTATGGTAAAAAAACAACAACTATAAACGTATAGTATATGCGAAGGAAAAACATTGAGGGACCCCCACCCACACGCCGTCGCTCTCCCGTTCCGCCGAATCGAAAACATCTGTTCTCTGAAATTTACCCGATCTTTAACTAAACCCGTTGTGCGAGAGATCGTAAGTGAAACTTAAATGGTGAATAACAAACAAATCAAACAAACAACAAAATAGATTAACACTTGCCACAAAGCATAATTTCATGAAAAACAAACAACAAACCAAGTCTACAAAAGTCGAGCTGTGCTGCGGTGCTTCAAACGCAGTTTCGAATCGCTTGAGAAAGCAGAACAATTTTATTTGGCGCTCCGTTAGGTTTGAGCAGAGAATTACAAGTCTCTGGAGAGACAGACACAAGCAAAATAGATTCCTTCAATGTCTACAACTATTATATGATCAGCAAAAAAAAACAAGATTTTTGTTTTAGGAACACTGGTATTTGTAATGCGCAACCCACTAAAATCGAAGGTTGAAATTTTTAGAAAGCTAGTATTTGAGCGTTCAACACGCGGCCATGATTAGTTATGGAAAGAACGTAAAATATTTGAAATATTAGACATTACAAATATCTTTCAACTATTTATAAATATGCATTTTTACTTAGACGAGAAAGTCATTAAAGTTGGGTTTACACCTTTCTAAAATGGCATGCCAAATCAGAAAGGAAATCAGAAGGTAATTTTTAGAGCTCTCGAACGAGTAGATTATCCCCCAAAATCCCTTTCCGTTCTGATTCTTCGGAAGATTTCCACCCTATTAGAGTGAGTAGAATGAATGATTTTAATTTTTTTGCATTGAGGACCAGATTATCATCTCTGACCTCAAATTTTTCAATAAAAATGGCGGTTTCTTTCACCAGTGAATCGGGCCCAGGTTTGCTGCTGACATCCACGCATCAATAGAAAATGCCAATCAACAGAAAAAAAAATAATTGTAAGCGTACATTTTTTTAAGGTAAATTCAGACCTGCGGGAATCTTGTAAGATTTATACATAGGGATAGGTCTATAGATGTAATGACGGAAAAGGTTCAGCACTAGATTAGATCTAGATTCTAGATCTAGGGGTAGGGGTGGCCTAAAGGCCTAAACTTCGTTTCGTTTATTTTTTCTACCCCGTGTAAGAGCTCCACAAAAAATGGGCGGAATCAGAATAGTTCTGATTCTACCGGTAAAATATCATTCTTATTTTGCATTCTAAAAGCTACCATGTAAACCCACCCTTAACGTGCACAATTCGTAGAAAACGGAAAAAAATACGTGACACGCAGAGCCTGAAACGGATGAAACGTGACATGCCTGAGTCTATGTCGAGTAGAAACAACCATGGTTACATTCAAACTTTGTCCTTCATATCTTTTCCCAATCTAGCTTAATTTATCTTAAGGGCAAATCTTTATTTACACATTTAATTTCAAAAGATTTTATAAAAACAAGTAAGCAGACTTTGTGATGTCTACCCCTTTCCAATATTTTTATGATGTATTTTGAAGTTGACTTACATTTTAATGAATTACGACGATGTCGAGATGGTGTCAACGTGCATCTTGGTAAAGGACGGTTACGCAATTCGTCGCGGTTATGTCGATGATGCTTGTTATTCCGTTAACTGTAACGCAATAGTTTACATACAGGCGTGTTTGCTAAAAACTTGATCTGATTCAAGCACAGGTACTCGGATACATAATAATGCAATCATCTTTTAAACGGTTTTCAAAACATGCTACTCATTACCGTCATTTTTTATGTTTGTACAGCCAACAGTGTTATGCAGACAGTCAATCAGATCGGTTAGGTCTATTTCATAAAAACATAGAAAAATCGCTGGAGTCTGATTTTATCAACTATCATATCCAGAGTGTCCTGATGCTAGATTACAATAAATTATTTAAAAAATTCAGTTGTCTGTTTGGTTAGACCCGAAATCTAAATTAAACGAATCGACCAAAAAGTTTGAAAAACAAAGAATGAGTAAAATATGCCTGCCTACTACATCATGCACCAAGTTATTCTGGACTTCATGTTAAGGACTTTGAACCGGATTGGGACAAAGGTTGATATACTTTGACGGCAAATTGAAAGCTGTCTTGATAGAGATTGATGTTCTAAAAGAAAGGGAGATAACCCGATGGACAAAATATCATTTGCATAGTTAGAGATAAAGACAAATTTGTTCAGTTAAATAAAACTAAACAATCTTCAGGTACTTCAGTTAATCTTTTGGTTGCCTAGAAAGAAAACAGAAAGAAAAAAAAAAGAAAAAAACCGCATGTACCCTGTCTCCATATCTTAACAGAAAATCTCTTTACTACTCGTATCTTGGGGGGTCAAACTTTTGTCTTTCAGGACAAGTTTTTTTTAAAATTTTAAACAGTGCAAACAACATGTTTTCTCGTAAAGAGGGGTAGAGAACTAGTAGTAAAAGGGCGATGATTGGTAAACCATGGCAAAGGCACTGTGATCGATAGTTTAAAAGTATTATCGCAAATTTTCTAAACTGAAATTGCTTTTAAAAGATGCTTTGACAGTTTGAGATCTTCCACTTCTAGACTGGAGGTCAGAAAGGTACAAGGTCGTTTTTCACAAACTATAGTGCTCCACACTGACATTACCGGCTCAACAAATCTAATTAATGACAATCTGAACAGTGCAGACAATCTTCTTCTTCTTCTTCTTCTTCTTCTTCTTCTTCTTCTTCTTTTTGCCATTCTGTATATTCACTATCTCTGGTGTTTCTGTAGATAAATAATATTCTTCTTCTTCTTCTTCTTCTTTCTTTTCCTTCCTCCCTTCTCTTTTTTATCTTCTCCATCTTCTTCTTCTCCTCCTTCTTCTTCCTTTTCCTTTCTCTCTTCTCTTATTTCGTTCTTTTCGATTCTTCATCGTTTATAAAAACATCTGCTCGGTTACCACTCTCAACTCTTTAACTCTCTACAATTTGTTAAGCACACCGTAGAGCTTCGCCACTAATCTAATATCATTTTGTCTATCTAATAAATGTTCACACTTACTCTATTGTGAAAACAATCATTACTCGGCTTCTTGACTGGTCTTAGCTACGAAAAGAGGACCTTTCCTACCTAGAAAAACAGATTATACAGTACAGGTTCCTCTTAGCTTTGTAAGTAGTAAGCTTAGCTAATGGCGTACCAATGAGTGATATAGGTTAAGTTTTAAAACTTTTAATTTCAACTATGTTTACTTTTAAACTTAGCTAAAACAGGCATTTTACTTCTTCTTAAAGGTCATGGGACGTAGGACAAGGTCAAACATACTGAAATCTATCATCATATCTGTTACTAAAAAAACCCCAGAAAAACAACATAAAAAACATGTTACCCTGCAAGCAGTTTTTTTCTTCTTCTGTTTCAATCGCTCAAAACAACGACTTGTTGTGGTCTTCTTCAAATATGACGAGGAGGATTCTTGTTACTTCACTATTCCACTCATATCTTTGAACTAAGATCGAGTTTAGTATCTGGGACTTAAAGACTATTTAAACACCACTTGGAAGTGCCGTCAACTCGCCGAGACCAACTTCCCTAATTTTCCTTTCGCCGTGTTTATACACCCACGAGTGTCAGACTTATCGGCCGCATGACTGCGGATTAGCAGGGCTCTTGGCGAGTATCATTGAAGAGATTATATTTAGATAACTGTGACAGATTTCGGCAAACCCACTGGAATTAGAATAACAATGACAATAGCAGACACAAAGTTTCCCTGACATTCCTCCTTGAGGGAAGCGACACCTCATAGAATGGCAGGCAGAACTTTATTAGAGTCTTAAAATCCTTCAATACACTGTATAAACACATAGATTGAGTCTTCGGCATCGATCGAAGGTATGGTGTTTTCATTTACTGCTTCATTCACAGTGCCGACTGTCTACTTGAAAAGAACATAAACAATAATATTTCTAAATAGCAAAAAAACTTTTAACCTTAGGGTAAGGATAGAAAGCTTATTCCGAAAAGATCATGTAGAATAATTATTTTACATATTACCCCTACACCTCCTTCCTATAAAACACAAGAACTGCTGCAGCCACACAAGATACCAACAAAATAATTCTACCGTTATGAATACTATCACTACTGTGACACTGCTGCTGCTACTAATCACGACAACAACAACTGCTGTTACTACTACTACTACTATTACTACTACTACTACTACTACTACTACTACTACTACTACTACTACTACTACTACTACTACTACTACTACTACTGCTACTGCTACCTACTACTACTACTACTACTACTACTACTACTACTACTACTACTACTACTACTACTACTACTACTACTACTACTACTACTACTACTGCAATATCTGCCACCACTTCTACTACCTTTTATTTTTTATTTTTTTTTTTCCCTGTGCTTTCTATTCTTTTTGTGACCCGGTTTGATTAGATGATTAGATAACATTTTTTATTAGTTCATGCTGTATGTTGCGATACATTGACAGTTGAACAATTTAAATCTCTTAAAACTAATGCGTGGTTAGGAATTTCTGACTACTTTTAAGTTCTTAAAAGGTAGGCATGCATTTAGTAGAATTAACAGAACATTACTAAACCCTCCGCTCCAAGAGTCGCGAGGGAGCACTTCCCCATTCCCAGTCCATATGGGACTGTCCAGCGTCACCACGGGGCCGAAAAATTTTAAGCTCAGTCTCTTGCTATGGTGACTTTGTTAGTTGTTAAATCACTATTCTATTCTAGGGTTAAACATGGTACAAGTGACGTGATCTACTGAGAGGAGGGGATGAGAGAGAATGGGGGAGATTTATAGAGAGAAGGGGGCTAGAGTAGAGGATTCAAGCTAGATTTGAGGGTAAGATTGATTACATTAAGTGGAAGATTCCTCTCAGATGTTCATTTTTTGAAGGTCTTATAGAGCTATTCTGCAAGGTTTAGTACAAACATGGATATGGGCGGTACCTCCTTTTGAGCACTTCCATTTTGCCTCTATGGCTTACTACCTTTTAGATATTACATATTTATGTTACATTAATAATTGTTTCAATAAAAAATAATAGCATACTATTAAGTTTTTGCTTTTGTTTTGTTTTTTCGTGCATGGAATGTAAATATTGTTTGTTGTTATATTTTCTAATTTTATAGCCTGTTTTTATGGTGAAAATCCCGCTGTTTGATCCTGATGCAGTCATAAAAATTGCACATTTCAATGTGTGAAGGCAAAAAATGTGGGCGAAGTAAACCATAGCTAGGGAGTGCCTGATTTTTTTGCAGTTAAAAAGCCATTCCTGCCATCGACGATTCGCGTTACTGATGACTTAAAATGTTCTAGTTTATGAATTTTTAAAGTTCTCTTATATGCGGCCTGTATAATAGCGCGATTATTCTTAGTTTGTTGTTGAAAGTTAAAACTTGTAATAAATGCGTTTATAGCAAAACTGGGACAGGAGATGTGTTTAATACTCTTGGTAATTGGTTTAACTTAGCTGGGAACTCCTAGTTTGTTATACCCCATTAGCCATTTCTGGAGAAGTCGTACTGAGTGGACAATACAGAAAATTATGGCTTTTGTCGGTTGTGGTAAGAACTAAAACTAGAGCTTAAATCTAGTTCATAAAACTAGAGCCGAAATCTAATTCATAAAACTAGAGCTGAAATCTAATTCATAAAACTAGAGCTGAAATCTAATTCATAAAAGTAGAGATGAAATCTACATGTAATTCATAAAATTAGATCTGAAATCTAACTCAAAATCGCTTCGAACACATAGTTATATTTTTGACCATTTTTAGCCATGGTTCTATGTTGGAAAATGGAACCCAACTTTGGTGGTATCTGCAAGTTTACATAGCACTAGCATTAATCCCTCTACATCAAAGTTGCAGAAACAAAAAGAAGCAAAACCATATCTCCCACCCAATGGTTGATTCTAGAGTAAAAACTGGCAATAGCACAAAATGTGGCATTTGTCTTTTAAATCAAACTGTTTTGTCAACAGCCTAGCGGAGAAATGTTGTCCCTGGGATGAGATTGTTCTCGGGATGAGCAAACGGGGAACAGTATTGAAACAGAATGAAGATACCACGGGAAGTGCATGATACAGCCCTACGCCGACAAGATTAAACCAACAAAATCATAAACATCACAGGGTGGGGAGGAGACGCGTCTAGGCCCAGACAAAGACAGACGGTGCATGCCCGTAGGAACTTCTGAGAGATAGACTTGTGAAACATTGAAATTGTTCCGAGTCTGGCTGAACAGTGTGACTAACAGCCCCGTTTCTATTGGTCAGCCCTGTGTTTGTCTGTTTTTATCCCGCAGGAAGTCATCCGGAGTTGGAGTCAGGCGCGGGGGTAAAGTTTCTAGACTGCCGTGCTGCAGACAATGCCAGGTTAGTTAGAGAATTTTGACACGGGGTAACAAAGTGTGGCGACACCGGCTGCCGCCATGTTTTGTTCTGTTTGACTTTGTTTGACTCCTTGACAGAGCTGCGGTTGAGCAGAGGTGTTTCCAACCTGTCACGAACCGCTATTATTGGTCTGTTTCGCCACGTCTAACTTTTATAATTAAATGTTGACTTTTGTTTATCCTTTGATTGATGTTTGTTTTCAAGTACTTTAAAAATGGGGTGGGAACTGATGGGTAGGCCTGGCCGATACTGGGAATCCTGGCACTAAAACCTATTTGTGGAAATTCCTCAAGAAATTATAAGATAGGTATCTGATGAATTAGTGTGGTATTTTGATGAAGAAAAGTTTTTTTTTTAATTTTGTCAAATATTTTTGAAAGTCATGTTGAGTTTGAGGATTTTTGTCATCATAAATCATGACATAATTATAAGACACTGATTCCTACAGTTTGTGCGATTATATGTATCTGCTATTTTTAACAAATATATTCTAATTAGGGCCTATATGTAATGAACTTTCTTAGTAACACCCATCTCTCTTTCTATAATTTTATTTTTTTCCTACAGACTTTCACATATCGGCTCTTCTTCGCTTGAAAATACCAGTACCATAAATCTTTGCAAAAATATTGATGTTATTGTCATAATACCAGTGCCATAAATCTTTATAAGAACGTTCGCAACCTCTACGTATCTATAACTTGTTCAAAAGCGTATCAGCAGTTTGTGGTATCTTCACCAGAACTCTGTACGCTCCACAACCAAACTCACGCATGCCAAGTTTTACAGGCGGCTTCTAGCTAATTTGTTTACCAAAGAGCTAATGAGCAACTAGAGGTTTTACCCTCAGGATATCCGATTTTTCGACACCATGTTGCGAAAAGCTAACCAGAGGGCTACCATGTTTAAACATCGACACATATGACAAAAATACGCCCGAAGCGAAATTGGTAAGAACAGTTTTTGATGTGAGCTACTGATCGTAGCATCTTATGGTAAATAAATATTCAGTGAGAAGACTAAATGCAAAGATAATAAGTAAAAATCTCCTCGACGAGATAAACTCCATGTTGTAGTATTTACCTTTACCTTTAATGCAAGGATTATGTCCTGAAAAAGAAAATTAGAGAAGACAATTACTCTTAAAACATAATTATTACTTGAAGATCAGATTAGGTTTGAAGGGCATGCATTTTTGTAAAGCCATGCCTGCAATAAAATGAAGGACACCATGTGACCATGCACATATCACACAAAAAGACCAAGCTCTGGTTAATTTCACATCTTTCACACTTCCACTTTGAGCTTTATACTTAGATGGAGAACAAAACTAAACTCACCACTGTAGTATGAATGGAAATAAAAACTAAAATCTCGCGCGTTCTAAGAGCCTCTCCTTGTTATTGAACCTTACGAGACTTTTGCTAAGTCATGAATTAGCAATGATATCTGTGCTGTAAAGAATTATAACTCCAAAACATTTTAACCCTCTGATACTTTTATTTTGCATAGAAGCAACAAAGTCATGGAAAAAAATGAAATAAAATTAGAAAAAATATTTTTCCCATAAAGATCCCTCTACAAAGCAAGAACAAGCTTTGAATTTAAACAAACAAAAGACTTTTGAAAGACCTCATATAAATGTTAACAAAGACTCGTGTAATAAGCACATGGATTCTAAACTTCATTTTTTAAAAATATGCATTATAACAATGCCTAGATGACTCAGTATTTTTTCTGCTGGCGAACGTTTTGTCACACATCCTGCCAGGGGTTGTTTGATACTGTAGTATTTTTTAGGTCGAACAACTGCTTTGTGCTATTAACTGTTTGAGACTACTATACGTACTATTGCTTGAACTTTTTACAGTTTCCTTTACTGAGGTAGGCCTTTTATATAGGGCTAGGGCTGAAACACGCAAGAGTTCTTTATCCAGTCTATCGCCGTTGAGAACAACTTTGATGGTATTGTTAGGTCAACATTTATCATTTTAAAAAATATTATTTCACAAAATAACCCTGAAAAAGTGAATGATACTATAAATGTTTACAATACAAGTTAATAAGTTTCTTCTCAATTATCAGTACACATCTTTCGCGAAGTGTGCGATTTAACCGAAACTACCTTTTCTAACCGACTGTGTCACGTAACCGAAACTAGTTTTTCTAACCGAGTATGTCAGTTAACCGAAACTAACTTTTTTAATCAACCGAGGTCGGATTCCGTATATTGAGGTTATCGTTTTTATCTGGTACAGAATTCTATCGGTTCTAAAACACTAGAGGCATACGTACACAATGTTTTGTGTAAATTAT
>BMAT01002802.1:628335-646511 GCA_019649035.1 Elysia marginata
AACCGAGTGTGCCACTTAACCGAAACAAACGGTTCTAACCTAGTATGTCAGTTAACCGAAACTAAATTTTTTTAACCAACCGAGGTGTGATTCCGTATATTGATGTTATCGTTTTTATCTGGTACAAAATTCTATCGGTTCTAAAACACTAGAGGCATACCGTACACAATGTTTTGTGTAAATTATGATTCCCATCAATACCATGGTGGAACAGGCAGCCCGGGATTAAGCCCAGTAGAGAAACACTCCAGCATTGATTTCAGCAACTAATAACGTTCCGAAACGTGTTCATAGCATCATTTTTTCTGTTCATACTTTGGCTTCACGTGTTACAATTATTGCCACAGTTTTTATCAGTGATGTAAGCCATCCAACCAATAGTCACATCAAGCCAAGCCAGTAGCCATTGGACGCTCATTCCCTGAAGAGGGTAATCTACACCAGGGCGAAAAAAAACCCTCAACACCGCGCTGCCCAACGTTGACTCTCCACTGTTGAGAAGCTGAGTGGGAGCCAAGGGTTGCTTGGAAAATTAAACACCGGCCAACAAATCGAGTCAACTCTTATTGGCTTAGCAATTGTGTATTCCTTGATAGAAAAGCAAGCATTTCAGCAGCCGCGGAGCGAAGTAACGGGCGGCGACTTTTTGAGCCAATTCCTTGCCGGCTATTCAACATCATGTTCAGACTGAAAGACAACACCCAGCCCTGTCGGTCGAAGCCCTGGACAGTTGCAGCTTTTGAAGGGAGATGAAATGAACGTGATGGTGTGCCACGGAACAGCCTTTTTTTTTCATCTTCAAGTCAGCTTCTTTGTCCATTATTTTTATTTAATTGTAAAAGTTTAAAGATTCAAAAAAATTTTCTCGTTTGTGTTGTGCTCAGTGAAACTGATAGTTTTTTTAAGTGCCTTTAAACAAACAGACTACTGAAAGAGGATAACAATGTCTTGTTCCTTAACTAGTACTACTCGAGAAAAACTTGTAGGGGCAAACACCGACCCCTGCTTTTAATCGTGCAAGTGTATTACCAAAAATGCAAAAAAGAATACATTGGTGAGACTTTGCTATGGAACGTGGGGAATATGGGATATATAAGTTAAAACTCAAAAAAACAAAACAAAACAAAAAAACAAAAAAACAAAGAAACAAACCAATATTTATGGAGGATAAAAATAAAGCTGTATGCACCGTCCTTATAAAATCTTCATTAACAAAACGCTTCTAATTGTTATGCTTTTTCAAACAAGAAAGTAATCGGAAGAGAGGCTGCAATTTTTCAGTAACGATTGATAATTCCAAATTCATGACCATAAATTATTTTAGCTAACAGTACTATCTCCAAAAATGCAAAGGAGTGGAAAAGTTTTTGTGTTTGACGATCATGAAAACTGACTATGATGTAATTCAACAGAGCACTACTTTAAAACTTCATCATTGACCCAACGCTGTGGAAGGCCTGCCTGGCGCGGAGAAGTCACCAAGGGAGCAAAGACGTATGAACAGCAGCGTCTACAGGCAGCGAAGACCAAACGAGCAGCACATAAGGCCCGAGTCCACTGCAACCCAACTCCGCAGGCTACAGCTGCGCCATGGACCTGCCCCCACTGCAACACTAGCGACTTTAGGGCTCGGATGGGCCTCATCAGCCACCTCCAATATTAATTATTGCCTTGAAATAGAAGGCTTTCACTTCTTTAATAATCAGATCGAATCGTATTTGAAGCCTATATCTCTCCTATCTGTCAAGCATATCGCTCAATACAATGACAAACATCTTAAAAAGGGGTTGACAAAACGAGGCACGCCACTAGACTCAATTTATAGAATTCTCTGGTCAAATCTATCTTAATACACAACTGTGCTACAAGGGCTGAAACAAAAGCATATGAAGACAAAGTGGACTCCTTTCACATGAATTAGCCTAAAAGAGTTCTCATAATTCGCTACCCAACGAAAACATTAAACTAATGCCTTGCTATACAAAACGTATAAAGATGTCCCACTTTCCCTCCAAACACTAGAACCAAGATGGAGACTATCTGGACATACAATGAGGCGAAATCCAGCCATCCCTGCAAATAGAGCTATAACTTAGGGCCTAGTACTTCAGCAAAAACATTATAAGGACAAAGCTTGTATGCAGTGCTGCCGATAAGGATAAACAACGACTTGAAGAAAATCCAGCACGAGGGCATTAAATTCACCTCACGCAAAAACTTGGAATATCTACTCAAATTGGCCCAGAGAAGACAAGAATAGTCGCACTTTGTCTCGGAGATAAAGAGATCAGCCGAAGTTGTAATATTCGTCGACTCTGTCAGTGAAAGGCATTATGTCAAGTAGGTCATAATGCGAGAACTAAAATGTTTTTTTTTTTTGGTCAAACTTGATCAAGCTAAAGCAAACACAAATCAATAAAAGGTGAAAAAATTCCGAAATAATACTAAACTAAAACACATACAAATTTAAAAATAGTGGAGGCAGCCATGACTGCGCAATCAAATGATCGAAAGATTTTAATAACGTTAGAGCATAGTGATGACATCGTTGCTGAAGTTACTAGATCTATAAGCCGAGCGTTCTAACCATAGTAAATGCAGACATTTCGGGCATTTCCACTTCAAGCCTACTTCTCTCGACTGTTAATTTCATACCTTTACATCTTTCAATCTTATATCGTAACACACAGCTCCGTCTTCCCTCAGCAAAATAATAGCGCCAGGAAGCCTTAGAAGATGACAAAAGATTTTCTGAGAAGTCTACAGTCAGATACAACCTGAGAGGTCAGGATATTTCATTCAAACACTTTTCAAAAGATGAGTCCAATTTTGATCAGGTGACTACATCAGGAGAGCACTTAAACCCAGATCTAGAAACAAATGTTTGATGACCTATTTGTGAAGGAAATAATACCACGAAAATTCAACTAGTTTCTAGGGGAAAGATTGTAAAAGAAAATTTTTTTCAGCCTCATAACACAAGAGGGTCAAATGACTCATGTATGACTCATGTGTTTGTCGTATACACGCATAAATAGACGAGCCCGTCGAGGGAAGTCTTGGCCGCATTTAAGAAAGCTAAGATGGAAACAGATAAGAGAACATGATAGAACTATGCAAACAAATTCAAAGAGCGAAAAGTGTGTTTCCTACCAGCTTAAGACAGAGGACCAAAATTATGCATAAGGTTGATAAGTTTCCACGACACAGACACAGACACAATCTGCACCGCGTTATCAATGCTTGGTCTTAAAATGGAATTATTTATTTTCACATTTTAGGCCTGCTCAAGAACTTGCACGTTTAATGAGTTCAGTTTCAAATTTTATCGTTGCAACATCAATAGATACAACTGAATAAAACGTTTTCGTTACTACATTATTACTTTTTAACATCAACCAAGCTCATAGAATCAAAACATGTTATGTTAAAACAGAGCAGATACAGATAGAGTGAGCGGACGAGAGAGGCGGAGAATAGGATAGCGGGTTGGAGAAAAATAGAGAAAGAGACAGATTGCTCTAGCAACAAAAATCGGTAGAGAGCTAAAGAAAGGTGAGAGGGAGGCAGGGAAAGAAAGGGAGAGAGAGAGAGAGAGAGAGAGAGAGAGAGAGAGAGAGCGAGAGAGAGAGAGAGCGAGAGAGAGAGAGAGCGAGAGAGAGAGGTGGATAGAACAACGTCTTAACTGTCTATACTGTACAAAGTTAAACATTTTTAACGTTTTATGAATCCCTCATCAATCTCTCTTTTTCTCTCCTATTGTTCTTTTCTTGGATGCTCTCAAAATGCAAATCATATAAAGGTGCATTCATAATGGTTTACAACTTGCCTTATCTTAAAAACGTTTGCAGTGTTTGTATTGAGTCGCTAGTTGTTCTAAGATTATTGTGAAGTGATACTTGAAAAGATCATCTCAGTGTTCAATCTCCACAAGACAGAGGTTTCTCAATAGGTTTACGTGTTTTCGTTTTGTTTAGGTAACAAGTCTGGACACTCAACGGGCGCACGTCATCAAATCAGCAAATGTCCTGAGTTTGTCATGAGCTTTACCGTGTGTTCGGTAAAATATTAATATTAATGATGAGGTTATCGATGGTTTGAAAAGTTACCTGTAATAACCAAAAAAGAAAAAAAATTGTGACAGAGAACGTCTGATTAAATAAATTGTATAAATTAAGGAGAAAATAGAAATGAGTATTACTCTGTCAGTTGACGGAATAATGTGCACACATTTCGTAGTCCTGAATTGTCATGTAATATGGCTAGTAGTTTTATCGGTAAACCTTGGCTCCGAAAACCTTTGATTTGAGGAATTTTTTAATCATTTGACTCAGTTCCATGACTTAAGACATTTCCCAGGGCTCTGTGACAAAAGTTAGAGTAAAATTACAGAGTACATAAAAACGAATGTTGCAAGAAGACGGGTTTAATAGAGTATGAAATGAAGGATAACTCTAGTGTTTGAAAGAGATATTCTATTTCAGCATTAATGTAAAATCACTATCATTTGTTTGGTTACTTTTTATGGCGTCTTTAAAGAGTATCATTTATCGCCAGAGAGGCTTTTAGTTTGATACTTGCTACAGACACAAAGATATTCTTCTGCCGCCCGCGTAACCGCTCTCTAGCAACGTTTGACAAACTTGTGTCCACGTGAAATGTAACCCTCGCTTCAGAAAACCAGAGGACAAATACAGAAATTCAAAACGCCAGACTCCTCGTCGCTGCTCGGACTTCATCTGGCAGCAGACAAGCTGAAACAAAGATGCGAGAACTTGACAACTGTGTTAGAATGTTTTTTTTTTAAATTCCTTTGTTTTTCCCAAATTTGCCTTTGTGGCGTGCTGGCGAAGGCAACATCCTTCTCTACCCCTACCCTTCATCATACCATTCCACCTTACAAGAGTTTGTGGTCATTATGAAAAAAGTGAATGAGAATAGTAATGTATTATAACAGTACAATTATAATGACATTAATAATAACAGCAATAGCAACATCAATAATAATTGTAATAACAATAATAATAGTAATAATAATAATGATAATGATAATAATAGGAATAAATGATAATAATATTAATATAATAGTAATAATAATGATGATGGTGATGATGATGATGATGATGATAATGATGATGATGATGATGACCATATAATAGTGAAAAATATAAGAATAACAATAAGCTAAAACAATAACAGCTCTAGCCGCTTTATGTAAAAGAATTTGAAATTCAATATTATTAACAATTAAGCCAATCCATACAAAATTTCGATCAACATCTGTATACATAGATCTACTATACATAATAAACAAGAAATATAGCTTACATATACTCTTATATTAAATTAAAAACAAATTATGTTAGATTACTTTGTTGTAAATTTAGATTATGTAAAACTAATCGCTAACGGTTCGTGAAATTTCTTTGGTGAATAAACAATCAACCACTTATCCGGAAACGGACAATCACAAAAGCTTGCAATTTAACTAAGGTCTCAAAGGTTTCCTTGGTCTGAGTAGGAACTGCCTATGTAATGGACAGAGCGGAGGGGGTAGGGCTTTTCCTTAAATAAAGTGTTCATGCAGGCAGTGTGGACTGCAACTTGCGATAATTTAATATGATGTTATATTTCTCTCGGTCAACAAGAGGCGATACCCGAAACTCTTAACAAAACAGCTGTGTTATTACCACTATGTCCTGAGTTTAGGATAGGAGCGTCCCCCCTGTGGCCGCGCTCGCTTGCAGACATAGAGCCATCAGACGGATGGGTTGGACGGACGAGTCAGGTCTTTAGGTGATGTCTGCAAGAGTAAACAGCCGAGAACAATCTGACAGCAGAGCAGACGATCAGAAGAGCTGTGTCTACAGGCCTGGCGTCACTTCCAAGTTTGTCAGCGGCCCTCTGGCGTCTCCCCCTATCTCTGCCGTACAACTGTGGCAGCAGTAGCAAAAAAACATTAGTTGATTCTTATGGGTTTTTTTTCTCTCTTTCCAAATAGCTGCCCAAGGATTAAAATATGTCTGGTTTGTCTGGATGAGGATAAGCAAGAACTTTTTTTTTTTAGATATGGAGTGAAGAGGAAAGACTGAGGGAGGAGGGGCGTCCTCGCATGAAAGGAAACGAGAACTCAAAAATAGTGGGAGGAACTTAACGGGCATCCCAGTTTTTTTTTGTCCGAGGGATATAGAAAAAACGCTACGATAAAAACTGTTTAAAAGTCCTTGGTAGTTTCAATAGATTATTCTATAATATAAGATTTGAAAGCATGGTGGAACGTAACATGATAAGACGTTAAATATCTTCCGAAACTTAGCTAAAACAAGAAAGGCTGCAAGCCACAGGGAGTGTTGGACACTACACAGGCGACAACTTCAACCAAAGTGCAGTCTGGAAACTCTTCGACTGACTCCCCCCCCCCTCTCTCTCTCTCTTTCTAACTCTCTCACTGCATCTCTGTGCTCTCCAGTTCGCCGCCACGTGATGGTCAGTGTTTGACCCCTGCAGGCTGACCAGTCGAAGGGTCAAGAGATAGAGACCACGCCGGGCATGGGGCCGAACCGCTTGATTGGTTTTTATTCTGTTAACCTTTCCAACATTCTTTACAAGAGATTTCAGGTTGAAGTGTCTAACGTCTCCTAGATCCTATACTTTCACGAGATGCTTAAACAGAGATCTTCCACATAAACGCTCGGCCATTTGTTTCTATTCTTACTTTGCTGTCTGTAAAACTATCTTGGGAAAATAGAGAGTTCGCTTGGTAAAAAGAAACAATCTATCCAAACTCGTATGACTTACAAAACATGGCGCCCCAATTCGTTCACGGATATAGTTTTTTAGAAGAATACCTAGGAAAAAGTCTCAAATTGTACGAAATATTTTGGCTCAAATCTTGAAAAAATGTCAATATGTCCTTAGTCAGAAAGTGGTCTTTCTTTCTATTTTGCCAGTAAGACGTCCAGTAAAGTGAATTTCGAGTAAAAGTGAAAACTTTTCTTTTCTGTACACCAGAAATTAAAAAAAAACTTTTCTAATAACAAAAAACCTAACTATGCACAGACAATTTCGATAACCGTGATAAAAAATTTCACATTGTCGAATGTCAAGTCCCTTTTTGTTGTTAACAAAACGAGAATTTATCTAAATCAGAATAGACAAAGACATCCAAAGATGAATCATAAAGAATGTAGAGCAACTTTTTACGATGTGTATCGGGAAACCTTTTGTTTCATACTAGATCTAAACAAAGTTACGAGTTGGTAATAATGACCGATCTGCATTTATAAAAAAAAACCTTCTAGATTCTTTACATACCATTTTTTGTCTGAGCCAGAGACGAGTTTATTGTTAAGAATGCCCGCTAATTAACGTTCCTTAACCAGCCATCTATGTGTAACTTTCTCACAGTGTTAAATGCATGCCAACACCGTAACATTAATACTCTACGTAAAAATGTTGGGATTGTCACATGCATACAAAATTATGATTGAATGTGAAAAACCTGTCCGTGTCACCCCCCCCCCCTCTCCCAATCCACAACGAGAAAGATATAGAAAATTGCAGACTTGGTATAGTGTGAAACGTTTAGCGCTGCCTACATGTACATTAGTAGAAGTAAGGGCAGCAAACCCGCTTATGTTTGCACTTTGTAGCGTTAAATCATACATCAGGACAAACTGTATTCTGTAGTCTTGTATCTTTCTCCTTGTCTCAAGACGTGGAAGCCTGAGGCGTTTTTCGCCCTTCTGGTCCAAGTTTATACAAAGCTTTGCTTCCCGTCTTGCAACATGGCGTCAAGAACGGATATCCGGAAGGAAGAAAAGCCCTGGCGGCCGCATGCGCACTATAAACAAATTAGCGGAGCTGGGCAGGGCACCTTCGCGGTGTTCCGCTTTAGACAAGTTGTCTTGTGGCTGCGACTGCCTCTACCGCACTGGCAACTGCAATTCTATTACTAAAAATGTCGAAGATGGAAAACATTTGGTAAAAATTCCTCTGAAATATCTAATCAAAGAACACAGTAACGCTTTATTCCCCTTGAAATAAATGTCTGTCAAAAAGTCTGTGGTTCATAGTCTTCAGTTTTCAAACAGTTTGTGTTGTTTTTCAATGCTTATTGTACATGAAAACTTAAGTTGAGCTTGTTTAGCGACCATCATCAACAAAAGCTGGATGGCTTTGATAATCCTGTCTTTGAGAAAGTTGTGACTTAAATATGTTCTTTGCAGATTGTTAGACATTGAAATTGTAGAAGGAATGCATTATTTGAATTGGACAAATTTCTTATTTGGATGACGTTTTCTTTTTATGTGTTGGAGTCTCTTTTTTAGCTCATAAACTTATGTGATACTAAGGTTGTTAAGAAGACAAAAAGCCTTTAATGCCTTAATAAAATGGCAGCATGAAGAAACGAGAAGATGTTCACAAGAACAATAATCAGGGTAATATAAAAAAGAAACTAATACATTATGTGATTATTACCTAGTGGGATTGTGATAATCCTCTCCACGCCAGCAAACCTGCACTTTTTATAGCTGGCTTTCAAAAGCCTGTAGAACCATGGTCCTCCCATCCTTTATCTACGGCATTACTTCACATGTATTTCTGATACCTTTATTATTCGATTCACGCAATTAAATATTTAATAGTAAAATCTAACATACATGTGTATAAATCATGAACTTTGATGCGGAGAAAAGGGGGTAAACATCTCTTTGCAGGTCTGAAGTCGGCAGTCGGATTTTGCAAACAAAATTTTTTTCTTTAATATAGCCACTTGAAAACAAACCCCACTGAAACGACCGGCGCGCCACAAACTCTCCTATCCTTCCATTCTTTCTCCCTCTTTGACTCTTCCTCCTATACTCTGCCCGGCGTGTCGCTGGCATGTAGTTTGTCTCCATCACTCTCTTTTTCCTTTTTTAACCCATTTTTTTTCTTGATAACTTTAGCTGTTTATTTCCTTTTCTTATGCTTTGATTATTTATCTCACTTTCTTATGCTTTAAAGCCTTTTGTCTCCCTTTCCTATGTTTTAACTATTTGTTTCCGTGTATCATTTCTCTGCTGTTTATTTCTCTTTCTTATGCTGTTTGTTCTTTACAGCCCGTCGGCTGTTTACATCGCTTTTCTGTCTTCTTGCTTGTGTATTTCCATCGAGTAGCTCTGTCCTAGCTTTTGCCAGACAAAACGCTTTTAAATTGTCATTTTAGGCCTAAGACTTCAATGCACGTGGAAGAGAATTGAATGAGAATTACTCTAACTAGTTATGACAGCCTGTGCTTCGCATTGGTAATTGATTGGGTGCATGTAATAAATACCAACGACTTTGTCAAGCTTAATACTACCAACTTTATTCTTGCCTTCCTTTGGCGTCTTTCTGCCCCCCCCCCCCCCCCAACTCTCTTTTTATCTGCCTTTTTTTACTGACCCCTACAACATTTTTCCTTTTTTAGTGACACACCCTCTCCCTTGAAATCTCTGTTTTCCAACTTAGTTTTCCTATTCTACTCTGGAAAGTATCAATAAGAGTTGCACATTGCTGTCTCTTTCTTGCGCTTTTAATTATAGTTCCTACTCGCTACAATCACCCGTTTCCATCAGTATTTCTCTGTTTTATTACAAACGTGAGGGTTTCTCTCTCTCTCTCTCTCTCTCTCTCTCTCTCTCTCTCTCTCTCTCTCTTGTCTCTTAATGCCTCTGTATATTTCTTCCTCTTCTTCACCTAGATCTAGCGGGCCTATAGATAAAGCTTTTAAATGCCACTGCATGAATGATATGAGCCAATAGGCAAGCAACAAAAAAAAAACAATGTACGTTTTCTATTAACTTTAAATTTTATTAATTTTGCTCATTAAACATTTCGATTTATTTGCCTTACGAATAGAAAAGAAGAATCACGGCTGGAAGCTTGACAATGCATGCACACCCCTTTCAAAGAAAAAGGCTTTATCTAGGTCTAGATTCTAGATCTAGATTTCAGTTTATCATTGTCAGCAAGCCTATTGCCTTATTCGAAACCTAGAACACAAACATTGGTGAACATTTTCATTCATAAAGTCTGTTGTGTTCCCAACCGCATCAGGGTAAAATTTACATTAGGATGAAACGCAAAGCATGACATAAAAATCATTCATAAAATCTACCAACATTCGAAATTGCGTTTTGCACTATGTTCCTTCATCGCAAAATAAATTTTTCATCTGCGCAACGTGTCGTTTCATGAACACATTTCGATTGTTAAATAAAATTGCATTGATGGCTTTAAAAATTTCGGCTATGACATTTGTAGGCTGATAAAGGGTATGTAAATAAGAAAACAATAAATTTCAAGCAAAAAAAACCTACAAGAAGTCTGGATTTCTTGTTAGGGGTTTGTGATTTTAACATCTATCTATTTCCTTATGAAAAATTTGAAGTCTGAGAGTTGAGTAGTTTGGGAGCCTTATGTGTCTGAAATTTGCCAAAAAGCCATCCAACGCAAATATAAGATGTATAGATATAGATTCTACCTTTTGAACTTCTCTTCGATTTCTATACAATTTCCCTTATCGTGCTCCAACTCATCTATAATCTGTTTCACCACGCCTACACTGTCCTTTTCCCTAACCCCTCTCATTATGAAAACATCTCGCCACAAAACTATTTCTATCATTTACATTAAGACCAATACGCCCCTCCCCACCCCCCACCCCTCCGTGGTCCCTCATCTACCAGTGATTGCATGTGCTATTCGTTCCATTAATAAACAAGACCCAGAACTAGCATCACAGAAGAGTAAATAGAGCGACCCGTATCCTCTGGGGGGCAGTGTGAGCCGGAAAAAGATTCTTCTCCTTTCGCCAAGCCTGGCCTAGCCCGGCCTAGCCCGGTCGCCCGGTCTGGCCGCGGGTAACTTTCGCAAATTTATCCCCGGCATTGAAAACATCCTTCTTGTCTTTGATACACGTTTTCGGATATAACAATTTGTTTCTACAAGTCGGCAACACGCATCCACGTGTCTGCGTAGTGAGTGAGCAATGAATATCTTTAGGCGCTCTTTCGATTACAATCTGCCCTTTAGACCTCTCCTCCATTTCATCATAAAGACCTGTGAAAGTATTGCTTGTTAGTGAATGAGAAACGCAAAAAGATAAATTTCCTCCCTTGACTTTCCCTGACTGGTTGTAGATTCTTCGTGCTATTCAGGATTGGGTTCTTGACAGATTGACGTGCGCAGAACAATGCTAGAGTTCATTAGAGAGAAGTATCTCTGGCAATGGGAATCATTCTAACTAATCTAAGCTATATGACTTGCTATAGAAAAAAAATTAAGAAATCTTTTTATTTTCTGTTGTCACTTTTACATTCCTTTATGGGGCATAGATTCATACCTTGGACGAAATATAGTGATGATAAATAGCACTAATAGACATGATTAAAATGATAGACAAAAAAGCAAAAAATGATGTAATTCATTTTACATAAAAAAGAAAAACAAAATGAGAAAGAATCATCCAGAGGCTTGGACCATTGGAGTCCCAATATTTATGAAGTCAAAGAGCTTCAATGATGCTGATTGTCCGTATAAGTTTGCCGTGATGCAAGCTTAGGAGACGTTAAACTACTTAAGAAAAACAACAACATTGAGTGTGGGAAGCATTTAATACTAATAATATTTTCACTGCGATATAAAAACCTTAAAAACTTGCCATTTGTCGTCTTATATTTCAAAGTATCGAAATTGTCTTTGACCTCATATCAAACCGGCTCTGTGGCCTAGCGGTAAGACACTCGTTGAGAGATCGGGAGGTGCGTGGTTCTATCTCCGGCCGAGTCAAACCAAGGACTTTAAAATTGGTATCAGCAGCTGATCCGCCTAGTGTCTGGCATTGTGGATTTAGTGCTAAGTAAGGTCGGCTCGATGTCAGGATAATGTGAATGGGTGTGGTGTACGCAAGGGCTCCTTACATCACAGTGTGGCAGCACGCTTTTGATTGTCCCAAGCGCCATCTCTGATATAACCTCGAAGTAGACTGGGACGTTAATATTCAAACAACCAAACCAGACCTCATATCAAAACTAGAAACATAATATATTTCAGCATGCCCTGAACTCTTGCAATAGTTCTGCCTAAAGTTTCGACGAAGAAAAGGGCAAGGTATGGATTTTTCACTCATATAGAAGCACAATTTTCGCATCACTTATGCGCCTTCTATACAGTACAGCGTGCCGCACCAGCTGTGAATTTTATGATCTCCGAACTATTTTAAAAATCAAGTTGTTTATGAGTTTTCTCAGAAAGCATTTTTTTGGCTGGCCTTGTTTCCACCAGAGTGCTAAACTGCGTTTTGTGTAACTAATTTCATAAATCTTTCAATAATTTAAGTAAACATTTTGTTTACTCTAGGAATAGCTGTAACGCGGCAGGCATTCCATGGAGCAAACCGAGTATCAGACGACAAACGGGTTTTCCCGTTAACACCATTAAGCATGTGTCCACGCACCTGTTTGTTTATCTTCTTGTTCAACTGTTGCACGCAATATTTGATTGAAGACTTCCCTGTTTGTGCGACAGTCAGTCTTTTCCCCTATTTACTTTACACAAATCCTTTTTTCTTCTTCATCTACTAACTTTTTTATCGTTTTTTTTTATATTCCATTTTTGTACATTGCTGTTTTAAACACTATATACGTAATTCTAAACCTGGGTCCTGGTGTCAAAATTCTTGAGACACATGACAGATCCAGGTTTTTGTTGATTATTATTATTACAATCATAAATGGCATAAATATTGAAAGTCCTTCGCTTTATCTCTTAATTAACTGCAAAAAAAAACCCCAGTATTTAAAAAAGGCCCGCCATTTCTTATACTTATCCCGAATGTATCAAAACAATGGCCACGCTTTTATACTTGAATAAACCCAGTTTCTTAAGTTAAACGCAAACTGGCATATGCAATACAATTTTTTGGCTTCTCTCTCTCAAGGACGAGCCAAGTAACCTCCCGCGTCAAAACTTCAGTGAGCAAAGCATGATTGTGCAGTTTCAGCCACTTTGTTAATGGTTTGTAACGTCTACAAAGCTGCTTCTATCTGTTCGTTCTATATAGGGTAGGCCTAAAACTTGAGCAATAGCTCTGCGGCTTTTTAAGTAGCTGTCCAAATTGGCTCTCGGCTTGGCAAAGTTTCTGTATGGAGCATGTATAATTTGTTTTCTTCGTAAATAACTCTGCATGCGCCTGTTGATGTGCGTGCAGGCTGGGGATGCAGTTGACAAGTGAGGTACCTTATCCTAACTCCCCTCCCCCCCTTCCCCTACCCTACCATCCTATTTCTACGTTTTAAATTTAATTTACTTATACACAGCAGCTGTGTCCTAGGTAACAGCGCAAAGTTTACACTCCTGCAACAACCAACAACCCAAAACAAATAAACAAACAGCCAATAAACAAGCGAAAAAGTATGCGCGAATTTTAGCGAGTAAAAAAAAAACAACTAATCGGGAGCAGGTTGAACCAAACAAAAAAAAAGGGACAGAAAAACTTAAAGTAGTCAACTGGTTTCAATACTATGTTTTAAACCAAACAGAGGAGACTGGTATCTTTTATACTCGTGCTCGAATATTTTAACAGCGATGGAAAAATAATAGTAATGAGAAAGTTAGAAAGGCGTGGTTACATAAGGAACAGATTTCATAAATACTGTTACAGGCAAGTTGTCTTTTACCATCACGACCTACAGTGGGCGCCAAACCATCTGCATGTGAACAAGGCGATTTAAAAGTGGGAAAGTGACCTATCGTAATAAATGTTTTAAAGTGACTTAGAACCAAATACCAACTGGTAAAGATTTAACTTGTTATTAGCTGTTTTTTTATACGCAAATCTTAAACATTGGAGAGAGAGAGAGAAGTGAGAGAGATAAGAGTCCTCTTGGGTAACTTTACCTCCCTAGAAGGCGATGCCAAAGGTGGAAACGCTTCTAATAAAACAATGAAATATTTACACAAGTTTGTGAAAAAATTAAAGTTTTGTAGTGTTTATATACAATGGACTCTCTGGTATTTTGTTTTCCTCAAGACTAAACCTGAAATGTGTGTCTACGAAAGTTTAGGATCAGTTAATAATCTGTTTACGTTGGACAGTTTGGCCTGACTGTATAGATAGCTCCGCTTGCACCCCATCGTCGCAATGTAGGCCAACAGAGTAGACAGGTCAAACAACAGATAATAGAGACCTTTAGCACACGCACCGTGTCTCACAACGCGTACGTGAAAATCGGGAAAATCGGGAAAGCAGATCAAGGAAACTATTAAAATAATGAAACCAGTTTCTAAAAATAGACCCACAGACGTTCCCGTCATACTCACGTGTGGCTGCTTAAACTCTGTATTCTTACAAGGTACACGGCGCACGATCAGACAATAGAAACATCTCATTATTTTGTGTATTTATAATCAAAAGGGTAAAGCTACAACCTGTGACGTGTATTCACACTCGGCGATTGGGTCTGTACTTTTCAGCAGTTTCAAATAGACTAGTCTACCGTCTATAATAAATTTCTGAAATGTTAATAAAATTAAGGTAATGTTAAACATTTAAAAACTGCCTTTAGAGCCACGATTGCTATGAATTTGGAAAATCAATAGCTACCCTTCAAGTCCTGAGTTGGCACAGGGAAGCTAACAAAAATTTGCCCGGGCTAGGAATCGAACCTGTGACCTCTCACGTAGCGGTCAATCGCCCTATCTATTGCGCCACCGCTCACCCCTATAAACTGATGATAGTTGAGACAAAAGTATGAGTCCTTAAAAAGTTTCTTGATGGTTTTATGTTTAGACAATTATACAAAAAAATGTATTACAAGGTAGAGAAATGTCAAAACACAATACTTCAGTATAGACATTATTCACACAGTTTAAGCTATTTTTTAAATATTGACTCTAAAATAGGAAGACCAAAAATTAACCTTACGTTCGTCTTTAAATCATCTAGTTGTTAGAGTTTTTCTTTTACCGTATGAACATAGTGTTACTTTGCCCCATTCTTGCAGTCCAATTCACGACAAACTTCAAATCTAGCATATTTGAAGTTAAATCATAAGATTTCAATTAAAATTAGCTGGTAGGCCTATTTACCTCTTTATTCATGACTTTGCATCTGAAAAAAAGTTTTTGGATAAACGAACATTTTGAGAGAAAATTCTTTTATACAACCATACACATGACAGTCTGGATGCTAAACGGCCCTTTAATGACTGTTTGAAGAAACTGTTTAAGTTAATATAGATTAAGGCGAAAAGTGTGCTTTTAAATTCCATTTCACTTTTGACAAACAGGGTGAAACAAATCACAGTAAATCATTTTAATTTTTCCTAGATTTCATTGCTGATAAGCATTGACCTCATTTCCACAATTTTCCCCCGAAAAATATAGCTGCTTTATAAACACTGAAATCTATTGACTCAAACAAAACTGCTGTAGAAACGAATCAAAACTAACACGACTGTTTAATTTCATCTCCACCCACTGTACGCATGCGCTATGAGATCTCCGTACTCTATTATCAACTACAAACAAAAGTGATTAACTGAGGATGCTCTCGCCGGAAGTCACTTCATTTTGCCCGTGGCTGATGTCCGTATCCAAAACAAACAATAGTGGTGATACCGGATATACTGAGAAAACTTATAACAATCCCAATGACAAAACTTCATAATAGTGGGGGGAGGGGGAATTGGAGGTATTAAGGTGTGAATTCGGCACAAAAAGAAATTTTGCTCGTTGTCAAAAGTAAGACGCTTCTGTGTTTTCATTCATGGAAGAGGGTGAAAAAGTTACAAATTGTACATAAAATGTAACGCCTAGGTAGTAAAGAGATTGGGCGAGACAGACAGGGAAGCATTGTCGGTTTTGCAATAACTCTTTGTGCCAGTTTTCATAAAAACAATTATACCTAACCAAATTCATTTCTTCCAAAAAAGATATTAAAACTTTACTTCGCACGACTTTGGGCAGAAAGTTTCCCGAATTTACAACCTTAAGTATTTTTTTCGGCGTACTTTTAATGCGTCCACGGGTGAAAAAAAATTAAATCACTGATATTTCCGGTTTGCAGACAAAGGAAAGAAATCTGAGATAAAAAGGCAGCCATCTTTAGTTGCAATCTGGAGTCTGTAAATTAAGAAAGTGTACATCATTTTGATTATACCGATCTTGTAGGTTTGTTTTTTAATGTCAAACCCTCTTGCCGACCATGAGCAGCGAAAGTTATTTTTCCACAGCGATCTATATACAGCAATTGTCTGTTTATTTAAAATTTTACGTTTTGAAAATCACAATTTATAAAAAAAAAGTGCTATAAACAAGAGTCAATTATTACATACGTCTTTTATTTCAAGAATAAATGCCAGAACTTTTTTATTCAAGGTCTGTGTTGATGTCTGCATTAATATTCGGATATTATTGAATGTCTTGAATCTTTCTGTGTGGCGTCACTCGGTGTGTATTAGGTCAGCTGTGTGTTTAAAAATCGTGGGGCAGCCGCGGGGCTCAGTGTTTTGCGCGTTAGACTCGTGACACAGCCGTTGCAGGTTCGAATCTCAACCAAGACTCATATTACAATTACCTTAGGAAAGCAGGTTATCCTTACTTTTCTACATGTATAACGGGTATTGGCTACAGGTAGTGCTTAAAATTTATGGAAGGTTAGTATTTAAACGGCACATGCACAGCCAGCCGTACTTAAATGCTCTAAAAAATGAGTTGAAATTTACTCTGGTGTGTGATCGCTTCCTGGGGGGAAATAGGTAAGGCCTTGAGACTGTCATCAGCTGTGCAAGAATATAACCTTATTTTTTTCTCAAATTTGATTGGGGGCAAAGCGATAACATAACCCTTCTGTCTAGTTTTTGTAAAACACATAAATTTTAGAGGTTGTTAGGGATTGGTGACCCTCTAAAACTAAGCGTTAGGGTTTAACCTTTCATTTATTGGCTACTGCGTAGTTACATGCAAAACAGAGACATATTTAACGTGCGTTAAATTAAAACAATAAGGCAATTCTAAAAGGCAGCTTTACATTTATTACTTTAAAATTGGAAATCAAAATAGAGAAATGCAAAACGACCACGAGGGTCCCCGATACAAAATACTTATGACACTGGCACTTGGCACAGGTACTTGACAGGGTGGCGTAGGTCCCGTCCCTCTCCGCGGCTTCAATCCAAGGCCCCGAGTCCAGCAAGTCCTCCAAATTATATACACCCGCTGATCCGCGCTCACTAAATATAACTCACTCCCACACGAAGGTCAAAGCATGCACACCCAGTCAACTTATACTATCAGGACAATCATCAGAAATACATTAACCCTCTCGCTACTGCTAAATACATTTGTTTTTAATTAACTCTTTCGCTCCCAACATTACCCCCACCCCCAGTTAAAATTCACATTTTAGCGGTACAAAATTATTCGCAAGGTGGTCTTTTCGTCTGGAAGGGAAAATACAAAATGAAAATGTAAGTGGAAGCAAAATCATCTAAAGCACTATAAAGAGCAACATTAGGGATCTTTTTGAAGGGTCAAAGATTCAATTCATATTAATGAAACACATACGTCATGAGATATAAATATTAAAAAGAATTACATCAGGAGATACAAAAATTTTATTTCCACGTGGTCCCTATGTCTCACTTTTTTTTATAAGGTTTGTCGACAACATCTGATAACCATGTAGAAAAACTCGAAACCCTTCAAAAAATTTAGTTATATACATATCGAACAGGTTTCACTCGCTACAAAACTCAATTAAATAAAACAACCATAGCTCTTACAGTAGAATCAGCACGAAAATGGTCAGCAATTGTAACACCACAACCCTTAGTTTCTTAAGAGCCTAATAACACAATTAAATATTAAGTTCCATTAGACGTAAACCCTCTAATGCACTTCCTATTAGGACTATCTAATGCAGTAACGTAGAAAATCACAAACTCTTATTTTTTTACAAGCAGCACTGTTTTTTTTTCAACATAAACGTGATAAAGCATCCGCATGGCAGTTTTCTTTGCCAGGTATAGCAGCAAGGCTAAATGAAAACTCCTGCAAGGCTAGTGCCCATCTCATCAGTCTAGAATTTCTGGCTCTACCCTTTTTCAGGAAGAGCAGAGGTTTATGATTATTTTGTAAAACAAAGT
>BMAT01002805.1:12437-22856 GCA_019649035.1 Elysia marginata
CTGCTTGGAGAACAGGACCCAGGCCTTAGAGAATTAAATTTTTTTGTAAACTTTGTACAACAGTCAGAGGTAAGAAGATAAAATACACTCAAACAAACCAGCAACATATTTCATCTGTGCTTCATGTGGAAAGGGCTGCGATCAACCCGACCTGCCACACTAGACGAAGCGATGTTCTAAACTTAAGTAAGCAAACCCATTAAATCTAATCTTCCGACATAGAGATGATTACCAATGCACCCTTTTCCCACCAAAATCTTAATTTAAGACAGATACATTCATATCATAAACAGTTACAAGATGCATAATGATCTATTTATAGTAGTGCAGATCACTGCAGAATACACTGCATGGCACATGGTCGCTTGGAACTCTTTTCTGCTGTACGGATACTTTTATTGCAGTAAACTTGTAGGCCTATGCCATACGTTTCTCTCAAGAAGGTACCTGTGGTTTTTGTGAATAGGCTTAATCTAATATAAATTATTGTAACATATTATTTTTTTTATATTTCTAAAAAAAATCATGGAGTCTTAGTTTTAGTGCAGAAAACGAACTTACCCCTTAAGTTCTCAATTTGTTTGTTTTTATCTGGCTTGAAAAACAAAACAAAAACAGAAAGCAAACATTGCGACTTCTTAGAGGCTTTATTGATAATTTTATTTTGTTCCAGCCAAATTAAATAAAAAAAAGTACAACTTTCATCATAAAGAATTTTTATTAATATTTTTATCTATAAAAATAAAAATATCTTATATCTAATCTTTAATTTCAAAATTTGATAAAATTAAGGATACCCCTTAAATATATACAATGAACACCTCAGCATTGACTACAGCGGATGCCGTGGATGGGAAGTTGTAAAATAGTGGAAAAACTAATGGTGAGAACCCGCAAAGTATGATCACTGAACTTCTCCATACTCAATATCATTTAGTCGTCATCCACTGTTTTATTGTGGTCTGGTTTGTATCTTGAGTCAGAGCGTAGATTTGCCTCTAGATCCAGATTAAGACAATCCAACTCAGGAAACCGTTGTTGATGTAGATCAACACTTCAGACTGAACCGAAGCCGTAGGTAAACCAGATAAGTCTAGAGTAGATTTATCGGCGGGTATCTAGATTTAGTCTGTTACAAAAGTGTTTTACTATGAACAGCAAGGGATGACATGACTTGGTTCGATTCTTGAAGATGTTACAGGATCTAGATATTAGCAAAC
The DNA here is from genome assembly GCA_019649035.1 of Elysia marginata. Lineage (NCBI taxonomy): Eukaryota > Metazoa > Mollusca > Gastropoda > Plakobranchidae > Elysia > Elysia marginata. The sequence goes on from BMAT01002805.1 coordinate 13,658, forward strand.
TCCAGGCACTGTCTCACCCACAGCTTTTGTCACTGGGGAGGGGCATTGCCATGCGATTTCCTAGGTTCTTTTGCCAAATCTCAAAAATTGGCCCTAGGCCCTCCATTTACTACAACAACACAAGTACAAACCTACAATCCTACATTGTGATGATTAGGGGATAATCCTGGTACCGGGCCGCTCGGAAGATCAACGAAATAAAAGGGATGATAGCCATTTTTAACACCAGCGGGCCAATCCCAGGGTTAAGCTATGATGATTAGACCACCACCCAGATCCAATTAGCCTATAGGCTAGATACAAAGGGAAAACTAAATTGAAACCAAAGGTTCCCAAGGGCTTTTACATCGAACAGCTCTGTAAACTGTAACGTAAACCTGGATCTAGATCTGGAGCCTCTTTCAGTGTGGATAACAATCATAAAATCATTTATAATCTTTTGTAATGATTATTTGCACCCCTCTCCCCTTAATGGTTAACAAAGGGTCAAATTATGGGGAAATCTATAGGTATAAAGTTAAAGATTGCTTTGTCTTTGCCGGTCTCAATGTACATTCTTCCACATTAACGTTATAATCATTGAGTTTCTAATCCTTACAAGATGGATTACAATTTTAGTGCTAGAGGAAACTGGAAAGGCTATTTGGAATCAAGTTTTAATTAATTGTAACACAGGCCTGCCAACCAGTACTGATTTCAGTATTTTGGTGCTGGAATTGCTACCTAAATACAAGAGTACTGATGTCAAACCTAAAATACTGAAATTAGTGTCTGACTTTTGAAAAATATCTGTGATCAGTTAAACAGGAGGAAAATAAAGGCAGGGCCTATTGTAGGAAAAGATAACATGCAAAATGTACTAGAGATCATCTTTTTCCAATATAGTGAGTTAAAACTTAAATATTCCTTAGGAACACCTAATTGAAACTCGAAACCTTTCAAACATCAGGAACTTTAAAGCACTACTTACGCAAGTATCATCCTTTAAATACAAGTTGCATTGATGTCTTATATCTTTGTTTTGGCCTTGCTCTCACTGTGAGTACTGAAAGGCTTTCCGAAATACTGAAATACTAGGGGCTTCAAAGCACTGGAGTCAGTTGATCAGGGGTTGGCTTGTCTGTTCATATCATTTAGTTTTGTAATTGCATCATGCGTGTCAGCTGCCTTAAAATTAAATCACACAGGCCAATATAAATTAAAATTCAACTTTTACGAATTTTTGTGATGTCTCATTTTTTATACATGTTATATATATTTAATTTTGTGGGTTCATTTGTGAGTCTTCAGGTATTTTTTCACACAATCTCACTCAACTTCACAGAATTTTCTGGACCCATGGGGGCAGTGGTAGAGAAAAAAGAAGACCTAGACAGTTTAGTGAAAGAGAAAAGAATAAAAAGAAGCAAAGTCATTTCAAGATCCAAACTAGATAGAGAGAAAGTGAGAAAAATTAGACCTAGATCTAGTTCAGGAGAGAAAGAAATAAGAAAAAATAGTAACAATATCTACATTCTGGTTTAGAGAGAGAGAGAGAAAGACGGGACAAGACCTTTAGATTCTAGTTCTAGAGGACTAATCAGGCAGAGAAAGATAAGCAGAGCAAAGAAAGATAGTTGTTAAGTCAAGATGGGATCAGTAGATAGTAACTCTATAGCTATTGAATTCTTTTTCGATTTAATCATGACTACATTTATATGCAATAAATTTTTCTGTTTCACAACCAGTCCAAATGAGTCGGATGTCATGTTTAAAATACAAAGCGTTGAAATTTTAAATTAACGCATTTTTCTCAGCATCCGATTGTCAAAAATTCCACAAAAAGTCATGCAGGAAAAGGCGTACACTGTATTTAGAATTTCTTATAATGATTTTAAACATAAAGAAAATAAAACTCCCATCATTCGAATAATTTCTACTGGATGTGAGACACGTAGGTTTCAATTAGATTCAAGTTTATTCAGTCCTTACCTAATAATGATAATTACATTAGTACATATGTATTGAAAAATATCAATGCGCAGTTCGGCTAACAGCTGTTTCAACATTATGAATATTATAGTAAAGTACACTAATTACATCAATATTAAAGAAAAGTTATTCATCTCGCAGACAGCCAACTCACTCCTCCATCACTCTCTCCCTCTCTCCAATACCCTCTGATTTTTAGAGAGGGTCCCTTGCAACAACTTGCATTATTTGTAATTGTTAAAACCATTACCGATAAAATGAAGGGTTTACGGTGAAGAAAATTCTTTAAACTAAAATCAATCTGCACTGACTAAAGTGGCACCGCAGTGTGAAAATCCTCTCCAAAATTTGATGATTTCTTGATCTAGATATTTAGTCTTAGTGTCTTGTTTTGTTTTACCGTCTAATATTTTTTAGCTCACTCAACTTACAAGATTGCCAAGCCTTCGTTTGAAAATTTCTTTTTCCATTATATTTCCATATAATATCCAAATAAGTTAAAGTTAAACAATGATAAAACTGAGGTGTTGTTGTTTAATACAAAACATACTGTAAAAACGTGTGCCATGCCAGGCGGTAATTTTGTTGTACACAATGAAAACATACAGTTTAGTGTTGAGGCAAAAACCTACGGGTGTATTTTGACTCCATGCTGTCTAACAATGTTTAAATTGGAAATATCTGTAAACAAAATAAAATGTCTAAGATAGGAAAAATGTCATCTTTTCTAGGTAAAACATCCTTGATGTGTCTTGTATCAACTTTTATCTTTTCAAGGCTTGAATATTGTAATTCTTTACTAGCTAATTTGCCCTCAAAATCTATTCAGAGACTTCAGAAATTTCAGAATAATGCTGCTAGGATGATCCTAAAAAAGAACAAAAGGGAGCATGTAACACCGCTTCTTGTACATCTACATTGGCTTCCTGTAGATGCTAAGATTAAATTTAAATTAGCTGTACTTTGTCACAAAGTTCTACAAAAGAAAGCACCATTGTATTTGTCATCTATGATTAGCGTTTACAAATCATCTTGCACGTTGTGCAGTAGCAGTAAAGATTGGTAAGTTGTACCTACAGTGAAAATTAAGACCTATGGAGAAAAATCATTTTCCTATTCAGCTTCCTCTGCCCACTCGACAGATAAAGACTCTCAGGAGTTCAAGACTCCGTTAAAAACGCACCTTTTCCAAATGTATCTATCCTAACTTTATGTTGTTCTGTGAATGTGTATTGAAAAGATGTCCATGTCATTGTTGTCTAATGCGCTTTTGAGCTTTTTGTAAAAGCGCTATAGATATAAATGTTCTTCATTATTATTATTACTATTATATATCATGATACCTTTACGAAGCTTTATGTTATTTCTAGGTTTGAAGGGTAGCAGCGGGTGTAGCGTAAACTCGGCAGCTTCTGGTCACTATGGCAGACAGTGCTAGTGAGCTTGAGAGCGACACCAGCTCAATCGATGGCGGCCCAACTTTCAGCATGAAGTCTCCGTCGCCAGCACAGGGGGAGCAGCAGAACAAGCGGATTGACTCTCTCCAACAGGAGAATAGAGTGCTCAGGATGGAGCTCGACACATACAAGTTGAAATGTAAAACCTTGCAGGAGGAGAACAGGGAGCTTCGCCGGGCTAGCGTGTCCATTGTAGGTTGAGAAACTCAAAGTTTTGTTATAAATTGCTGTATAAACATGACTAGTGTGCTTTATGAGGCAGATTTTTTGCAATTTTCACATTATAAAGTATTTATCTTTTGAATATTGCATGTATAAAGAAGATATATTTGGGAGAGCTCTTTCAAACATTAAAATTGCGTGAAGTTGTGAAAATTTTGTGGAAGTTACTTGATGAAGTTGTTCTTATTATTAATAAAAGTACACATGTAGAAAAAAAAAAGAAGACTTGCAATCAACTTTTCAAAGGTGTTGCCATAAAAGTTACACTTTCTTACATCTGACTCATGTGGACTGATGGTTAGACATGATGTAGTTTTTGTCCACAAAGATTCGGCAAAAATCTTTATCTGGTAATATTGGTTAAATTGTAATTATTATCATCAATAAGCTTATATTTTTTTTTTTGTTTCGAATAAAAATGTTTATCAAAAGTCATGAGAAATAACGTTGTTATGAAAACTCCTTTTTCTTTCCCAGCAAGCCAAAGCCGAGCAAGAGGAAGAGTTCATAAGTAATACTCTTCTCAAGAAAATCCAGTCTTTGAAGAAAGAGAAAGAAATGTTGGCCATGAACTACGAACAGGAGGAGGAGTATCTTACAAATGACTTGTCCAGGAAACTCTACCAGGTACGCGGTGTGAATGTAAAGCAGCTATTAAAATCTAGAGGTGAATATAGCAGAAACCTCTAAAATTTAAATTTCATACAGTGCAGCCCAGGTATGTTGAATCTCATGGGAACAAAGTTTAACTTCTATTTTTACTTATCAGTGTATTTTGTAAAAAAAAAAAAATAGAAATAATATCGGTAATATAGATAGTGTTTAAATTAAATTAGCATTCAAGTTAGCTGGACGCGACAATAATTAAAAAATTCTCATTATTGGTAAAAGTTTTGTAACTTTGAGGTGTATTTTTCCTCTTCAGCTCTGTTAGATTTGGAGCCAATCAAGTTAAAATCTTTTAAATTTAAGTTTTTCCTAGTGGCCTATTTTTAGATGTTCAAGCCGATTGTTTTCCCAAATCATTAAAGGCTTATCATGATAAGCACTCTCTGAGCATAACTACTACATGTATTCCGAAACCTAAACAGAGGTGTCTTGGACTTATAGAATTATTACGTGAGTTTGTGGGTGCTAAGCTGGGTGAGCAAGAGAAGTTTTAACGTGACGGAAAGATAAAAAAAATAGTTTGAGCAAAATAAATCTGATCACTAAGTTATTTTCAAGTCTTAATTTAAAGTTTTTATCCAATCTTAAGATGAGAATGTGCATTTCTTACAGAAAACTTTACAAAGTCATATACACAAAAAAAGTAATGAAACTCGCAAATTCTATAATCTTACAATATGCCATTATTGTTGTTGCCAAGTAAACAATGACCCTAAGAGCTAGCCAAAACAACCTGCATTCTTTTGGGAGCCACTTGCAATATATGTGCAATGCCTCATGAGGCATGGGTCAGAACCTTGTTTATTTACTTTATAGTGTCGCTTAAAGTGAATTGTTCTCTAGAGCTTTATTAGTTAGGCAAGAAAATGTCAATCTCAGCTTTTCTGTTTTGGGAGATATATTAATTAAATAATAATTTAATTTAAAAGCAACAATAAAATCTTGCAATGGTGAAAATTTGACTTAGTGTTACTCAGAATAATAAAAAACATTTTATAAAGGTAGTTTTATTTGCAGATTTTTATTTTATCTTCCAAGGATCAAACTTTCGACAGATATGGGTAACTTGGGTGTGGATTACATTGTTTACCTCAGATAGATCTTATTAGCGTTTTCCATGTGTGATTTTTTACAAGTGTAAAGAATAAATTTTTCATCCATCGGTTTTTGTTTTTTGTTGTTTGTTCCAGCTGCGGCAGGAGAAAATTGAGCTTGAGGAAACACTGGAAAAGGAACAAGAGTGTCAGATCAACAAGCTGATGAGGAAAATTGAAAAATTAGAAGCTGATACCTACAGCAAACAACAAACTTTGGAACAAGTACGAATATAGGGAAAAGCTTCAAAAACCTATGTTTATCATCTATTCAGAGATGGGCATTCTCAAGATCTATCCTAAATTCAGTTTTTTTTTTTCCATTTTCATTTTAAAAAACCCTGAATAAATTTTTTACCTCAGCGATCCTGAGTCAGATATTTTCCCCTCATGTCCATTAGCACAAAAATTTCAGTAAATTTTTTACCTTTGATTACTAAATAGGTCTACACCATTTGTTTACTGGTTGCCCGTGGATTGCATAACTTAGAAATGAAAATTAGCAGGAGTGATGTTCAATAATCAGGTTATGTACTGTGCGTCACAGCAGTTGTGACCTCAGGATTTTTTTTTCACAAGTAGTGCCCATCCGAGATCAGAGTTTTCTATACAGATTTTGTTTCGGTAAACAGACTCAAGCTTTTTTGAGGTGAAGCTGTGACAAAAAAGGTTGTGAATCTGTTGCTTGCGATAATAACAGAAATCAAGAGTAGTGTAAGAATTTTATGTTAGACATGGGTTGAATCTTATGTCTTGCATTCTTTCCAAGTGAGTCGTTTCAAGTTGAATGGCTTAGTCTGGAGATATAGGCTTTTAAATTTTAGTGGGGTGTTCAGAAGTCAATGTTTTCTTTTTTAGATATTGACGCTAAAAAACAGTTTTCACACCTAATTGATGTTCAAATTTCATTCTTAGGGGTTTACTTTTGATTGGTATGGTTGCTAAGGCCTCAATACCTTGTCTAAACTTTATATGGTGTTTTCTCCCCTTTCTGAAACTTCACAAGTCCTAACCCTGACGACTTTAAACAGCTATAACTTCACACAGAAACATGATAGGCCTTTTTGGTTTGTTGATATTTGAAAGTAGAGAAATTAAGCTTTTCTGTGATACCAATATCTGACTACCTTCCAATTTCGACTTAGACTGATTTCAACTGGTTGCAAGACATATCATTTTCAGCTGCTTCGCCATAAATTTTAAATGAATTTACTAAGAATTTTTATTTTAGGATTGATAACACTCAAAATCTCTTATTTGTACTGCTGTATGCAATTTTCATCTACTTTCACAACTGATAGGTTATTGGTTATGGTTTTCTTTCTTCTCTTTCTACCTGCAAGGTCTTTTTATAACACACAGCAATGAGATTTGAAAGAGATACATGACGGGTGACAACTTTTTATAAGCATTCTTCTATTCTCCTCTATTCCTTAAAAATGCTTGTCCACAATTATTACAATACAGAATGTTAACCTTTTGTCACAGCCTCAGTTTTAATTCCCAGTCCGGTGCTCACCGTCATGTGTTCATTTCTTTATCTTTTTTTTTTTTAATGTTACAGCTGAGACGAGAGAAGGTAGAGCTGGAGAATTCTTTAGAACAAGAGCAAGAATCTCTGGTGAACAGGCTCTGGAAACGCATGGACAAGTTGGAGGCTGAGAAAAGGTAACGCACCCAGGCAATTAAACTAGGCCGATTCAAAGAATTGTTTCCATCACCAAACATCCTCAGGTTCAAGAAATTTTGACATCACTGTCGTAGCAGGAAAGTAGAGGCAAATTGAAACGAAAAAAATCTATGTAAAGTTATCGTTTCAATGTGAAAAAAGTCTAACTACGGATGAAGCTCATTTCTGATTCATTCCAACCAAATACTATCAGTATCAACATGAGTTATGGCTGAGTCAGTAGGGCGGTAAATCACTAGTAGAGACGTCCTGGGTTCAATCCCTATTCGGAGCAAATTATAATTCCTTCCTCTGTGCACACCCAGCACTAACCTGGTAGCTAAATCTTGTTTGACTCTACAAAATAAATTGAGGCAAGGAGAAAAGCAACTGCAAACTATACCACCATGCCATGTAGCTTCTCTTTGTTCCCATATTAAGTGAAGAGAAACAATTTTGTTTCTAATATCACAGTTTAACAGTTATTCAAAATGTTTGACTTTTTCCGTGAAGGCTGTTGCAGGAGAAACTTGACCAGCCAGTGTCCGCCCCTCCTAGCCCTCGTGACATCAATAACGGAGATACTGCAGCCAACCTGGTTCAGCATATTGACAGTCTTAGGTCAGAGGTCACGAGGCTCAAGGATCAGCTGAGAAGTGCTCAACTTGAGCGTAAGTGAACTAAGCACAAGAAGTGCCTAAAGTAACAACTTGAGCCTAAGTGAACTAAGCACAACAAGGGCCTAAAGTAACAACTTGAGCGTAAGTGAACTAAGCACAACAAGTGCCTAAAGTAACAACTTGAGCGTAAGTGAACTAAGCACAACAAGGGCCTAAAGTAACAGCTTGAGCGTAAGTGAACTAAGCACAACAAGGGCCTAAAGTAACAACTTGAGCATAAGTGAACTAAGCACAACAAGTGCCTAAAGTAACACAGAGGTCGAAGATGTTAAATCAGAACATTTGTAGTGCCCTTTTCATATTCTTTCAGCAATGTGGACAATTTTATGGAATCGAAAGGAAAAAAAAAAGGAATAGAGAAACTGAAATTTGTTTCAATCTTTTGCTCATCTTATTTCTTATACTGGAGCCTATTAGTTATGTGTTTTTTGTTTTTTTTTTATGTCCTTTTCTAGTTATTTTCTTTTTAAATGGTTAAAACTGATAAAGTGTTGATTTTTTTGTTTTAATTTTTTAAATGTAAAAGAAATGGAAATGTTGAGATCTTGTGAGGTTGAAGAAGCATCATCTAGCCAGCGAGTGTTTTCTCCCCGTGTTTAGATGCTGAAAAGATGGCTCAGTATGCTCAGGAGGAGAGGCACATCAGGGAGGAAAACCTGCGTCTCCAGCGCCGCTTGCAGTTGGAAATGGAGAGGAGGGAAAGTTTGTGTCGACATTTATCTGAGTCGGAGTCGAGTCTGGAGATGGATGATGAGAGGTGAGGGTTCCTGTAGCAGAGGTTTTTTTTCTGTTGTTTTTTTTGTTGTTGTATTTTTTAGTTGTTTTTTTTGTGTGTGTGTGCTTATAATTAGAGACCATATGTCAGAGAGAATTTTGTTGGGTTTGTTTTCTCATTGGCACTCACTACTCCGAATCTTACATCAGAAAAAAAGCAGCATGCTTAGTTAGCGGAGGTTTTGTTAAATTTGCTGAAGTCAGTCAAAGAAAACATGAGAGCTGTTGATAAAGAATAGAACCTCTTCCATCCTAACTTACAAGGGTTGTCGGAATCATATTTTGATGACACAAATGATTGTACAGCCAAGTTTGTTAATAAGAGAAGTAATTTGTAGAGTAGAATGTCTTATCAACAAATGTCTTGATTTTGAATGGCATGTTCACATCATGTAACTGAATAGGATAATCATGCTGGGAAAACTAGAACATATGAAAAAATGTTTGTGTACTTTCTCCAGACATTTCAATGAGATTGCGAAGCAGCACGAGGCCAGTACGAGCAGTCATAATGTCAGGCCGAGAACGGTGTCCAGCCCCATCCCGTACAACAGTGGTGTTCCCAGATCCATCTCACCAAGTGAGTTCACTCCCCTGATACTACTCTTTGGTTTAGCGACCAGAGTGAACGAGTCATTGCAGTTGTGTGAAAAGATGTTACAT
>BMAT01002808.1:40449-52955 GCA_019649035.1 Elysia marginata
ATTATTATTATTATTATTATTATTATTATTATTATTATTATATGAATATCCCGTTCTTAAAGCGGTGAAAAAAATCTGGTTTCAAATATTCAACATTTTCAAAAGGTTTTTAAAACAACCTCATATATTTGCACCTTTTTTGTTCTACGCATGTCGGTTTATAAAAATATATCTGAAAAAAGCGTTATTTACACTCCCATACTATCTCTCTCTCTCTCTCTCTCTCTCTCTCTCTCTCTCTCTTTCTCTCTCTCACTCTCTCTCTTTCTGCCGATCTCTCTCTACATGTCTCTCTTCCTATTTCTATAATTACCTTCTTCCTCCGCCCCCCATCCCTTTGCAAATCTCTCAACGCGATGTAAGGAGTATATTTATATAACATAAACAATGCCATTTCATCTACTTCTCTCTCTACCGAATAATCTATATTATGTCTCCTCCTAATATATTTCTCCTAGATTTGATCCTTTCTTCAATCTCCTCTTCTTTCTGATAATGTAAGATAACCGCAGCTTAATTTCGCCTCTCTGTTTCTTTCTTCTCCCTTCCTTCTGCTCTTCCTTTCCTTTTCCCTCTTAGCCCCCATTTTCTGAATTCTCTCACTTTCTGCTTATGAGTTCGGCAAGAGTTTTGATGCACAACACCCTTCCCCAAACCCTCATTCCGTCTTTTCGAATCTATCAACCTCTCTACTTTTCCTTTTTTTGTTTCCTCGGCAACAATTGTCAATATTAGGACCCTCTTTTTCTCATTTCTTCTTCTTCTTCTTCTTCTTCTTCTTCTTCTTCTTCTTCTTCTTCTTCTTCTTCTTCTTCTTCTTCTTCTCCTTCTTAATCTTCTTCTTCTTTTTCTTCCTCTTCTTTTTCTTCATCTTCTTCTTCTTCTTCTGCTTCTTCTTGTTCTTGTTCTTGTTCTTGTTCTTGTTCTTCTTCTTCTTCTTCTTCTTCTTCTTCTTCTTCTTCTTCTTGCTCTTGTTCTTGTTCTTGTTCTTCTTCTTCTTCATCATCATCATCCTATAATCATCTTCTTCTCCTTTTCCCTCGCTAGGTAAATCCAGCTCTGGAACATAGATCTTGTATAGCCCTAATTACTATTCAAAGGAAAGACCCCATTCTCTTCATTTTTCTTCTTTACCTGAGTCCAGATCTAGAATCTAAATTTTGTGGAGACCATCTTTAGACTGTCAGTAATGAAACAAAAATATTATGTCTCGTATCTACATAGTGACTCTCATCGAATCTAACGTTTCATTTGGGATTTAGAAACAAAAAAAAATCTGAAAACCATTAAATTATTAAGCACCAAACATTATTAAAGTAACAAAGTTCATACCTAAAAATTTCATAAATTTGTGACTCGCATGGTGCAAAATCACTTTGCTAACCGAAAGTACTTTTCAGGGTACGTCCATTTTTAAGTATAAAAATTTTTTTTGGATATTTTTTTCCTTTAAATTCTAAAATAATGACGCACTCTTTCGAAGAAAACCACCATATTATGGCAACACTAATCTTCAAGACAGGTTACACCTTGGGACCAAACTTGACATGTATATATGTGGTCTAACAATGCTCGTTTAGTTAGTCCTCTTTATTGGCCTAGCTCAATAGGTTACATTGTTATTAGTATTATTATCTTTATCATCATTAATATTATTATTGCTATGATTATTATTATTATTATTAATATAACTATTATTATCATCATTGTTATTATGGATAATATTATTATTATTATATTTTTCCATGTACTATAATTAGTATCACCTTCATGTTTACATTCCATTTTTACACCCACTAATGATGCTACCAAATAACCTTATGAGTACAACATTATCATTTCGGTAAAGACAATATTCACAAAAAAACCATAATTAATTACTATCGATAGCTAGTAACAATAATATCATGCATATACCTGGTGGTCCGGTCCTGTAGACTAGTTCTGCGGGTTCTCCCTTCTCTCCGTCGATTCCCATTCGTCCTTGAGGTCCAGGGTTTCCCTAGGTGTATTTGGGGATATAGAAAAGGAGGGTTGATGGTATGAGAGTGGAGTGATAAACTTTTAACACAGTAGCAGCATAGAGCAGCACACTGCACTATATCTGGAAAAGCGTTTGGGTGTTCCGGTAAGCAAAGTTTTGCTGTTCTACAATGTATTACTGTACTCTGTACTGCTGCTCCTTGCAGTAATCAACATATTGCTTTTCTACAACTTATTATAGTCGTACAGAGGCAGCTATGCTGCTGCTCATTGCAGCTATCAATGTATTGCTATTATACTACTCGTAGTAAAAACGGGACAGCTCTACTGCTGCTCATTGCAGTAATCAATGTATTGCTATTATACTACTCGTAGTAAAAACGGGACAGCTCCACTGCTGCTCATTGCAGTAATCAAAGTACTGTTATTCTACAACTTATTATAGTAAATACGGGACCGTCGTGCTGCTTCTCACCACAGTAACCAACGTGATTGCTATACTGCAGCTCATTAGAGGGTATATTGACTCCAGCGCCAGCAATGGGGCAGTGTGAAAGAGCGCTTTAGCGTGTCGGACTCGAGATCTGGAGGTCGCGGGTTTGATTCTCGACCATGACATGTTGCAATTGCTTTGGGAAAGCAATTTACCCTAACTTTCACAAGTCCGTCCACCTGTAAAATGGGTACCCAGCTGCAGACAATTCTTGAATTTGCTATATGCGCCTGCAACACCCTGCATATGAGTTTACACTGGCCTTCAAATGTACAGGTCTGCTGGGGCATAAGTGGCGCTGCTCTGTAGTAACACTGTTACGCTGAGTAACGAAGCCAAATTTCCCGAAAGGGATTAATAGAGTGTGTTAAAAAATAAAAAAAATAAAAAAAAACCTACCGGATCACCAGGCATACCAGGCACGCCCTGGTCTCCATCCTCTCCAGGTTCGCCGGGCGCACCGTCCAATCCTTGCTCGCCAGGGTTACCGTTGCGTCCAGGAGGTCCCTCTTGGCCAGGCTGACCTTTCTCTCCCTTCAGACCGCTTTGACAGAATCGGCACTCGCCTCCCTTGTCACCTGGAGGGGATTAGAGATTTGTAGAAACGTATTTTTTTAAAACTCCAACGATTAGCTTGTATTAAGTAGATAACGATAATTTATCAGAGAACATCATTGGTGGGTTTGCGTTGTTACATGCAGCCATTTGTACCCAATGCTTTTCACTTTATTGAGGTTAGTTCTGGTCTTGTTTTGAAAAGTTTTCTATGATAGCCAGGATATGATAATAATGCGTAAAATTCTAAAGAAATGATATTCAAAGAACTTGCACAATAATGTATGTTCGTATTCTGGATTAGCAATGTGCATAAAAAATAAAACCGAAAGGCATGTAGAAAAAAAGACAGCGAGAGCGAACAGATTTTAAGTTTTGTGATGTCTAACGATGAAGAGAGGAGCGGTCAATAAGTGGGGCGAAGATCATCCTTTAGAAAAGAAGACTTTGCTTCAATGAAGAGATAACTGAATGCAAAAGAGTTGTGTCGTTCACTAAAATTTGCATAGATGTTCTGTTCATCTCGATACTAACGCCCCGAATTCGTGTTCCGCCTGCTTCCAGGGAGTACTATACTGCTCTCACCATATAAACGTAATTCGCCTAGACATGTCTAGCACAAAGGTAGCTTTGTTCTCACGGTTTGAGTCTATAGTATCCATGGTAGTTTAAATTTATAAGCTTCTAGTTACGCCTGTGCGGTACGCTCTAGAGATAGGACGTGGCTCAACTTTAAGCTTATATCCTTTCTACGTTTGTATTTATCTACATTATATCCATGTTATTGTGAACTACTATAAACGTCGAATCTACTCGTAATAAACTCTAGAATATATACCCTGAGAGTCTTCTCTTAGAGTGCTTTATTAATATTGTTAAAAACCACGCATAGATATAACATTTGGCGACGAGGATACTTCTCAAAACTGCCGGTATTTAAGAATCTTTTTTTTTAAGTTGCCGGCACATTATTCTTAAAAAAAAAACAACCAATGATTATTTTGATCCGACAGACATTTAAAGTAGACATGGGACTGTCCTATGAGTCGAATAAAGACTATCATACGTCTCATAAGTCTTTAATATTCCAAACGATTTCTTTACACTTGAAAAGAGTATGACCATAGTGTTGTATATATTAGACAAAACAATGTCATAATTATATACACGTTGTGTACAAGTCTTTTACGGTTAGGTGATAGGTGCGGAACTAAATTTACACAGAGCTGGAAAAAATTCTATAAAATGGGGCAAAAACCTGAAGAAAAAGAAATTGGAGATTTGGCATCACTGCTGTATCTGAATATAACGTATGTGCTTAAAAGACCATTTGCCCAAAACTATACACATGCCTCAGCCCTGATACCAATTATAGGCCCGGTCGTTTTTCTAGGAAAATGTTTTTGACATTACTTATGTTCTAACTCACATAAAAAATTGGAAGAGAAAGACCACAATGGTACTTATGTAAAATTTTCATTGCATTTGCATGTTGGACTGTATTGCATGGTACTACTGATATCATGTTGGCGCTTACCCTTATCTCCTTTAGTGCCTGGCTCGCCATCTCTGCCTTGACGTCCTGGTTGACCCCGGGGACCAGGAACGCCGGGCTCTCCAGTAGGACCTGGAGAACCTTTCTTGGAATCTCCTGGAGATCCACGGATACCGGGTTCTCCCTTATCTCCCTTTCCTCCAGCTGCACCGTCATCGCCCTTGTCTCCACGTCCACCGTATTCGCCTGGAATAGAGATGCCTGGCTCTCCCTTCAAACCTGGGTCTCCCTTGGGGCCCTGGCGGCCTGGGGATCCTGGCACGCCGTCCACTCCGTCGCGACCTGGTAAGGGTGTCACATAGATTAAGATCAGATCAGATAAGATAAGAAAGAACTTTGTAAATCCCAACAAGAAAATTCATACGTACACCATCGTCGTATAAACATACGTGTTCGTCATTTTGCATGCATACAGTTTCATCTTTCCAATGACTGCGCAACATAACTCTCTAGAAAAGCGAACACATAGTCACTTGGGGCATCAGGCAATGGGAAGCCATAGAGTAAAGATAAATTAAAACAATAATAGTTATTTATTGATTCCAACATGGACATTTTGTATGTATACCTTTGTTATTATTATTGATTCTAACATGGAGATTTCATATGTACACCACTGTTATAAAAAGACATAGGTAAAATAACTAAATGACTATTATAATAATTGTACAGCTTAATTGTACAGACCAGCGTAAGTTTTATATGAAAATGGTCGTTAAATGGTACACTAATTAAACTGAAACTAGAATAAACTTAAGCTGAAGTTAAAAAAAGTTTAGTCCAAGTGTAAAATGATTAACATATTTTATTTTGATATGAGTTTTATATCGCAGTAGAATAACCCAAGCAGACACCTTGCCAAAAACATTGGTTGGTTTGTTCGTATATCCTATATTCTTCGTTGAATGAATGTTTAAGGAATCTATGATAAAATAGAGGCATTATTCTTGCCAAATTGGTTGGTTCGTTCATGTGGCATTGGTTACACCGACAAGTGGATAGGAAAATTAAAGAAGACAGATTTATGTATAGATGAACTTCTCGGTTTAGATTCTAACATATGCAGGGATTGCTTGCTTTGTTCATTGGTGGATATATAGGCACATTGATAGTTTGGTTGAGCATGACTCAATAGCTAGAGAAAATAGATGTTTGCGCTTCCGGATTCAACGGTTGCCTTTGGTTGGATTTGGATCTTCCCGTTTACGTAAGCAAGTCTCTTAGTTAGGCTAAGTAAGGACCTTTGCCATAAAACTTCTTTTTTTTTCAAGAGGCGTAGCGCGACATGGTATAATCTATGTTTCTCTTAGTGGCAAGGCGATGACTGCCGAAGCATCTATAAGTAGAAGGTTCGAATTATACCAAAGGCAGACATTTCGGGCATTTACACTTAAAATTTACTTCTTTCCACTCTAATTTCATACCTTTAAAATCTTTCAATCCTTTGCTCTATAAGACTATCTCGTCATAAAGTATACACAACTTCTTTTAGACTGAATTAGTTAATTCACAGAGGTGTGGATCGAATTAGAAAAAACAGTCATGGTAAAGAGAGCTATGATCAAATCTTTAATGGACGAATAGAAAGGCACTGTGCCTAATTTGTTACCGTTGTTACATAAATCTCGATTCAATTCAATTCAATTCTTCTTCTTTCACTAGTACTACTGCTACTGCTACTACTAGTACGACTACTACTACTACGACGACGACGATTACGATTACTATTACTACTACTACTACTACTACTACTACTACTACTACTACCACTACTAATGCTCTTTCTTAATTTGCTCCTTATCTTTTAAATTCACTTTAGCCCTTGAAGTATATAGGCAAACTTTTAATAGAGACAAAGAGAATGATGTAGAACAAGACATCACGTACCAGGATTGCCGATGTCTCCCTTGTCTCCTTTAGGACCATCGCGACCTTCGTTTCCTCTGGGACCTTGCGTGCCAGGACCTCCCTCAGGACCTGGGTCTCCACGGTCACCCTTCATACCCTGAGGTCCTGAAGGACCTTCATCTCCGGGAATTCCCCGATTACCCTTCATACCTTGAGGTCCTGGTTCTCCGCCAACACCTTTTCCCTAGAGAAAAAAAAAAAGAAACTTTGAATGCTTCTTCCGAAACTCTTCCAGCGAGAGAGGGTGGAATTTGGATTTTAAGCATTGTGAAAGGTAAAAGGGACATAATCATGATATAACTTTTGACAACGTGATCTGAATAGGTTATTTTCTTGCTGAAAAAAATCGGGTACTGGAATTTTTTCAGTTTAACTATCATTTTTACTGGTAGAATCAGATGGCATTGCTGGCAATTAATGTCTGTTATTTTTTATATTTGCAAGGTTGCTCTGATAACATGGAGGCCGAAGAGGATATGAAAATTATTATGGTTTACAGCTATATACCAAGAAGGTTTTCAAACCTACGCCCGTTTTTACAAATGAAAATGTGGTTTGATGAGTAAACTTAGTCTCCTCTTCTTCTCTGTTTTTCCAAAGAGCCCGAATGTTGAACTGTAAATTTCGTCTAAATGCGTCTGTTTTGCAAGACTCAACATAATTCATTTCTCTCCTTTAACAAACAGTTCATAAGTAATTAATTCCCTTTATTAGCCAAACTTTTGTTTTTTTATGCAATGTTAACGATCATAGATACTCGTTCTAAATATGATAGAATATGCTCGACTCGTCTTCTTGGACCAGAATTTAAAAAAAATGACCTAATTGCTCAATTTCGTTTTGTTCTTTTCTCAACTTCTATCAATGTTCAAACTCGATTCAACTAATTAGTTTGTTAGTTTTTTTAAAAAATGAAATGCCGATTCAAAAACTGTGATTTAGATTTAGATATATTTAGATATGAGCAATTGATTAACTCAAACAATCAGTTTGCAGTGAAAGGTGCGTATAAGCAGCTTAAGTTTCTAACCTAACCAAGAATCAATAAGTTATTACAGTCAATAAACCAATCAGTCGTTAAGCTATTAAGCTATGAATAGTTCTATCATTAAATCAAACTGAGTCAATACAAGTTTAGTGTGTTTTTAAAACGTTACACTTGTAAACACAATCAATATTTGCTCTTTTTCACCAGAGGAAACGGTTTCAATTTGTTATAAGTAGGTGCAAAACAAAGATGAGACATTATTTTCGTCCAGAGAACTTTTGGAATATCTTGCAAAAAGCGTTCATACATACGTCATTCTTTAATGTGTTTAAGATCCATACTAATCATGAAACGGTGACTTTTTAATAATTAGTTAGGAACAATTCTTGATTATTTGAATTTTTTTTGCGGTTTTAAAGGACAATACTTTTTAGAACCAGCTTTTCTAATGACGTGATATGATATGCTTATGCACTAAGACAGTATTTTCACGCTTTCTACTTGTACCCTTGTTCGATGGGACATACCTAAAGAAATCAGCCGAATGGCTAACCAAGCAATCAACTAACCCAATACTAAGTAACTACACAAGGGACTTACGCCAGGTCGACCTTGAGGTCCCTGTGGTCCGCGAGGTCCTTCAAGTCCCTGTAAACCTTTGTCTCCCTTGAGACCATTCAAACCTGCGAAGCCTGGAGCTCCATCGTAGCCGCGGTCACCCTGATGGTCAAAGGTCGCAATGAAAAATGACAGGTCAAGGTAAGTGATTAACGTTTTATTTGAACTTGGATTCTTGTATCTTTTGTTAAAGTTTTCAGCCTTGTTTTTCTGTTACCCTGCCTCTGTCCATTTTTACGAGTGCATTTCAATGTATCCACAGTTTTCTTTATTTTTTGTTTGCTGTTGTTGTTTTAGTTCTTTTTTCCTTCTTCTTCATCATCATCATCATCACCATCATTATCTTCTTCTTCTTCTTCTTCTTCTTCTTCTTCTTCTTCTTCTTCTTCTTCTTCTTCTTCTTCTTCTTCTTCTCAGTCTTTACGTTATAAAAACAAACGTTCAATGTCTAACATTCTCACACACAGGCTGTCTAAACACCAAAAACTTACAAGCTGGTTTGAAATTACCTTGCATTTTGTCTTGGCAAAAGCAAATGACTTTACCATTGGCTAATGGTTTCCAATTTACAAAGATAGACCTATAATTCCATACTTAAATTGGGAGCTTTGTCCGTCCACATTATGCGTGTCCATTTAAACTTCATACCTTTGGTCCGCGAACGCCGGGAATTCCTGGGTTTCCTTGTTTTCCCTGAGGAGGAAGGAGAAAGAGAGAGAGGGTGAGATGAGCATAAAAAAGGGGCGGAGAAATGAGAGAAATTAAAAGAAGGTGCGTTTGGATGTATGCATATAAGTCTTTGGATTAGAGGAGATAAAGTCAACCGAAGTAAAATGGAAGAGTGTAAATTAATGTCAATAGCAGATCTTGAACAAATTGCTAAATACCTTTTTAACCGCTCCCGATTTGTCAGTGGGAATTCACTATACATTCTATTCAGGCAATATTATCAATATATGAAATGTTATTGCTATTGCTGTTATTGTTGTTGATGATGATGTTGTCGCTGGTGTGAAAGTTGTTGTCGTTGATGTTGACTTACCCGAGGTCCTGCAACGCCCGGAAGACCCTTCTCTCCGATCATTCCTGGCAATCCTTGGGGGCCCTGGACAACAAAAAAGAAAATTACGAAAAATCTTACCCAGTGCATGAAAACCTCCACTTGGTACTGTCATGTGACCCATTTATTTCAGATAACACATAACTACAGATTTTAAAAAGTGAAACATACTCGACACAAACACTAACAATCGACAAGCTGCGCACAATGGCCGAGGGTTCAAAGTTTATATTTGGCGACCCAGAATAAACTAAACGGTCAATGTACTTCAACTAAACGATTAATTTATTTTAAGGTGTATTGTTGTTTGAAAAATAATAATAATTACAACTACATCTCAAAGAAAGGCTGTATTTTGTACGAAAAAAATTATGATGACAACTTTAAACTTCTGTAGGTTGGTAGCATTGTGCATTATGATGTGGGTAGATATTGACCTGAATTGACCTGAATTGGTCTGAATTGACCTCTGACCTACTTACCATTCGGCCGCGATCTCCTTCCGGTCCGGTGTCTCCTTTCTCACCAGGGTCACCCTAAATAGAGCGAGGAGAGAGAGAGAGAGAGAGAGAGAGAGAGAGAGAGAGAGAGATTTAGAATAATCAAGAAAACACGGCAGCTGTTTAAAAAACACTATTATCCATTATGGATTTCAGCACATTCGCACAACATTAGTTTTACAAGATATCTTTCTTCCTTTTTGAGACATCCCTTTCCGTTTGCTTTTGTGTTTTTTATCATAATGTCTAGATCTAAAAAGAATTACTCTAGATTTTTTTTTTAATTCTAATAGTCTGCCTTGTCATTTTCATCCTTTACAAAAAAGAGTTAACACGATAGATATTGACACTTGTCACGGTGTAGGAAATTTAAGAAGTCAACAAACGGCTCAATGGGGTATATAAAAAATAATATTAGTTGTAACACCTACATCAGTTTATCTTTCCTACTTTTTAAATGAAGTAGCGAAAGCCGCGTTTTAAAATTAGACTATTTATTTCAACACTGTTTAAAAAAAACTATTCTGTCACTAGATCTATAAACTGACAAAAAATGGAGAAAAAAACAAATTAAGTAAAGGTGGGCGAAGATAGGGGGAATAACTGTATCTTACCAGCATGCCCTTTTCTCCCTTGGCGCCGGCAGGTCCCTTGCTCTGGAAGTGTGTGGGCGCAACAACGAACTCCGAAGCTGCCGGACTACCTTTCTCTCCTTTGTCTCCCTTTTTTCCCTGTACGCCCTGGTAAGTGATGCCAGTCTTACCCCGCTCTCCTTTGTCACCTTTGGGGCCGAATTGACCCTACAAACAAACAGAAGAACATTCTCTTTAGGGCGGGCGGGACAATACAACGATTATATTTTAATTTTTCCCGACAAACAAACAGAGAACATTCTCTTTAGGGCGGGACAATACAACGATTTAAAAAAAAAAAATTTTGTAAAGTCATAAAGTTATCGTAGAGTTATAGATCCATAGTGAATACATTGATTGAAGTTTAGCAAAATTAAAGAACTATCATTCCGTCAACTTTTGTTCTCTCCCTTTGATCTCTCAACGTTATTGTTAGGATGTTATAACAGCAACTATAATATTGTAGTGTCAAACAAGATAACCAGAAAAAAAATATTCACTGAATGTTAACAGATGCAAAATGATAAATCCAGCCTTCTTTCTCTATACATCATTTTGTAAAGGCATAAACGTTATCATAGATATACAGTAGATTCACAGATAGTCATATGAAAAAAAAACCCTTGACCTGCAGCTTAACAGAGCAAAAACGACAACCCCGTCGCTCATGCTCTGTTTCTTAATATCTCTACATAATATTTCAAATAATAAAAGCGGTTGTAAAATTTTAGTTCCTTAGAAAAAAAACAGGAAAAAAATTAATATATATAGTGACTAGAGGTTTATAAGAGCAAAAATATTTTTTTCAGCACTCCTTGTCTCTTCCCATTTCATCTTCCAACAGTATAATTATCTCTTAATTCTTCCTCTGCCTTCATTTTCTTTGACTTACCTCTAAACGTCCATCTTTTCTGTCTCATGATTTCATACTTCCCGCTAATGCTACTGTATATGTATTTCACCCCTTTCTTTTCTTTTCCAATATCCACCATCTCTCTTTCTTTTCCCCTGCTTCCCTTACATTTTTACTAATTTTCTATTCTTTTCAATGTTACACTTTTTTGAAGTCCATTTCTTTCCCTTTATCTGTCCCCTCGATGGATCTGTTCTAATCTCAACACTCGATGCTTCCTTCTTTATTAGTTTTTATCCTAAACCATCTCAACACTCTATGATTCCTCCATCTTCCACTCTTTATCCTAAACCATCTCAACACTCTATGATTCCTCCATCTTCCACTCTTTATCCTAAACCATCTCAACACTCTATGACTCCTCCATCTTCCACTCTTAATCCTAAACCATCTCAAAACTCGACGCTTCCTCCATCTTCCACTCTTTATCCTAAATCATCTTAACACTCTACGCTTCCTCCATCTTCCACGCTTTATCCTAAACCATATGAACCTACTGGACGTCCGGTTGATCCAGTCTGTCCCTTGGGTCCGATTGGTCCGTCGCGTCCACGCATTCCCTAGGGATGGAAAGAGTGTAAAAATATGGGGAAAAAGAACTCGTACGATGCATTCAGAAAGTCTATATGAAAAAAAAAACGAATTTTGAGCCATTGGCCGAATATTTTCATAAATGGCAAGTAAAAATCAGAAAAAAATAAAAGATTTTTTTAAAAATAATAACAGAACAAATTTTTTTTCCAGACAGGAAAATGTAAATCTGACTAGTGAGCTAACAAACTCTTAAACATGTATTAAAAGGCATAGAGAGAGAGACAGATGCAGGCATATAAATGGAAAGAAGGAGAAACAAGATAAATCGAGAGTTTTTTTTTAAAAACCGTGCACACAAGTATTCACAAAAGAAATAGAAACAACATAATTTTGGTGAGGTGAAGGAAAAAACATTGTACTTATTTAGCAATGATGTCATTATTTCCAGTTCAACTGTGTGAAATCGGAAATAGAATGCCATGTGACTTTACTCAATGAGATTTGCATATAAAACAATATTCATCAATCATATTTCAATCCACCAGATTACGGTCCATTTGTCAAAACAAGTTGTGTATGCAGTTCTTTCCTCAAGGTTTTCATTGTACACTTTATGCCCCACTTGCTTTAGAAGAAAACCTTTCCATACTGTTTATTTTTCGGTTAATAAAATAATTATTCCTATGAAGCGATTGTATACTATGTATTAAAGCGAGTTCCTATCAAGATAGCGAACGCGCCCCAAAGTTAAGGGTAGAACTCCTTTT
>BMAT01002808.1:54740-65363 GCA_019649035.1 Elysia marginata
TAGTGTTGGGCAAGAGGTTTGTACAATAATGGTTTTTTATTTTGTTAAATTCAATCTATCAAGAGAATATTGTTGTTGTTGTTGCTTTTGTTGTTATGAATGTAACCATTGGTGCCGTTGATATTGCTGCTTTCGTTGTTATTGATGCTGTGGTTGTTGCTCTTCCAATTCTTGTTGTTGGTCTTAAGCATGTTTTTTTAAACAGCTCTTTCTGTTCACCAATGACAGATTTCGCCTGCACAAGTACTTATCTACTTTTTCATTGCTTTTGATGTTACTGTAATGTCATTGGCGGTGGCGGTGGTGGTCATGTTGTTTTCATCATCATTGTACTTGCTGATACCTTTATCTTTATTTGCCGTCGCTCTCCTCGAAGACATCTAAACAATGGAGCTTGTTGACGGACCAATCTCTTCCCAGAAAGAAACTTTGGACAGCTCTTGATTTTGTAAGGCAATACAAGAGATGAGCCCCATCTGCAATCTATAGGAAACACTGCAGAAACCTAAACCTACCAACAACTAACATTTTTTTTTACATTTGAAATTACTAACATACTCATTCGATTAGTACACAGCTTCAATTTAAACTATGACAGGCTATAAGAATGATAAGTCGTAAGAGTCAATACACAATAGGTTTACCCTGTTTGTTGAACTGCAACCAATAAATTCCAACATTAACCTCTTTGTAATTGTTTTTATATATGGGAACCTATTGTATCTACTAAGCAAAACAAAGATATAATCGACTTATTGCGTGAGGCACCCTGACCTGAGTTCCGTTGCAGCCATCAAGACCTGGGTTTCCGCGAGGTCCAGTTGGTCCGGGGATTCCCTGTCGGAAAATAATGTTACAGTATTGTAAGGCTGACAGTCAGTTTAAATAAAAATAATAATAATAATGATAACAACAATAATAATAATAATAATAATAATAATAATAATAATAATAATAATAATAATAATAATAATAATAATAATAGCCTTAATAGCGTGAGCAAACGTCGCTCTGAAAGATCTTAATTTCTCTGAACAAAGAAGTTATTTTTATAATATTAAATTGCATAATCGATGATTTTATGGTTGGGTGCATCTAACGTGTTAACCTACAGCTATCATGCAAGTAAGGATAAAAATAATGAAAACTTAATTAACATCAACGCAATATGCAAATTCAGGATGTTATTAAAGAAACATAAATAGAATTTACTAAATAAAGTCGCATCTCAAAAAAGTAGCACTTGTGAAAATCATACTGCAAAGACTTACCGATGCATACGTATCTATATGGACCGAACCGATTTGATAACCACTATCCCGTTTCTAATTATAAACGCATACATAAAAATCCATTTAGCTGGCTCGTGTGATGGCAATAATATTTCTGGTGGATGAGAGAAAAGATAAGTAGGCCTATAACAACAAAAACGGTTATAACGAAAACTTACGGGAATGCCGTTGATGCCGGGGAATCCGTTAAATCCGGGTTTTCCCTGTGGAACGAAGGGAGTAGAAAGGTTTTAAAAAGATCTTTTAAAAATGTTACATATTTCATTCGATCAAAGAATATTAAACAAGAGGGGCTCTCAGAATAGAAGCATAATATATAAAGTAAGGTAAAGTAACATTGTCTTTAAAGAGTTTACATAGTACCTGGAAACATACTTTTTACCATGTTTGAATGCAAAATAATTGATTCCGTTTCATATTGGTCTTGCTGCATTTTTGGTTCTTTTAAATTGTTACGGTGTCTGTGCTTTATTTTTCGTATATTATAGCGGATTTTATAATGTTTGTTGTATTTTCTATTTTGCACAGGTTTTATCCCAAGTCTGTAATCGGTGCTTTAAAAATCTTTTATTCACTAATTGACGGCGCTCCCATCACGGGGATGATCTAAAGCTGCCATGGTCACGTGACGATTGATAATACACTCAATCCATTCCGCTTTCTATCTTTTCTATATAGTGGCAAGTTGCCTACCCCTCGTGTGGCACTGTAGGTGAAAACTGTGCGACGTGATTGAGCACTTTTAGTGGGCTTTTGATACCCTGATCACGTGATTATACGCATGCCCAATTTTTGCAGTTCTTAATTACTATGGGTATTAGTGAACTTTTTTCTTATTTCTTTATAAGTGTGTATGTGCTTGAATGGAGAAACCTGGGTGCATTAAAGCTTTTAGATTGAATTGAATTGATTTTCTTCCTATTTTGTGGAGGTTCACTGAGAAATTTTTTTCGACGTTGCTCGAATTCCGACCCAAGCTCTGTTCATCCAGTTTGAGATCTGCTTATTTAGGCTGTTAAATAAAAGACAAGAAGAAAGCTGACATTATTGTCTTCTAATTTTGGCTCATCTTTTTTCATAATTAAATTCAGGCTATTTCTCACCCGTCAACCTATTTTTTGTTTCTGTCTAGCCATCTATCTATTCATCTATCAGTCTATTTATTTATATATCTACCAGCCTGTCTGTTTGCCTGTTTATCTATACATCTACCTAACTTTCTCGTCTGTCATCAATGCCCACACTTTGGTCATTTTTTGTTTTGGTTTCCTTTTCTGTACTCAGTCACTTTTTCTTCATTCATTTCTCCATTGCCTCGGTTTTGATCTGTAACCGAATTCCTTTTACCTTTACTCCTCCTTCTTACCCAAGAAAGCAGACATTAAATTCTAACTTGCAGTCCTTATTCTGAACTCTACGTTAATATTATCTTTCGTCACCTTACAGGAGCTCATCAGCAATAAAACTGAACCCAGAAGCTTCTGTTTGCCTCTATCTACAGAACAGCCTACACGACTGTCATAATTAGGACGTTTGCAGAACACTCAAGTACTGTAAGCTTTTGAGCATCTTCACTATTTTCTTGCTGCGAAAACCGTGCGCTTTTGCATTCACTCATTCAACAGCGAAATTCTAACCATTTCTTCTCCTCCTCCTCCTCCTCCCTCCTGTACCGCACTCTCTAGTGTTTTAAGACAGAAATTCTCGAAATTACTCCTCTTTTAGATCTTTTTGGGCCTTCCCAAGACTTTTGCGACATTGCGCAAAGAGCAGCGATGGAAGTGAAATAATTATGAAAACTTATTCGATAGCCCTTC
Source organism: Elysia marginata (assembly GCA_019649035.1). Lineage (NCBI taxonomy): Eukaryota > Metazoa > Mollusca > Gastropoda > Plakobranchidae > Elysia > Elysia marginata. The sequence goes on from BMAT01002808.1 coordinate 57,850, forward strand.
AATTCTGTTATGATGTGTTTTGATTTATACAACACATGTAATCACTGGACAGAAAATTAACATTTCAAACATTTAAAGTCGAAATCATAGGAATAAATTATGCCACAAATAATATTTCGACTTAACAAAACCCCTGCACACCCATCGGGACGAAGGATGCTTTCAGATCATCAGCATTGCGAAATCCTACCCCCGTTCGTCAGATTTGAACAAGGGGTGAAAATGTCCAGATCTGTAGATTTTTATAGGTTTCATGTTCTCACCTGGTCTGGTGAAAGTGGGTCAGACCAAACCGAGACCTGGACAAAAATCCCTGCAGCAGCTGCCGCTTCCGACATTGATTGGAGGAACAGACCTTTCTGGCTCTGCCTCCAGAGTTATGGGCCTTGGCAGTCAAATACTGCGGCGCTAAGCAAAATAGCCTCATGTCTGAATACTCTTCATCTTAGTCCAGTTCAGATGTTTCGATACCCACGCGAGCAAATTTAACTTTGAATCATTGAAAAACAATCGAACTATCGATTGAAGCAAGTATTCGATTTATTCAGGTTTGAATCATATGCGCTCGACTCTTAAAGTTTTGAAAATTTATGCCGATAGACTGGGACATTCAGTATGGCTCTCCTTTACAGAAATTCAAAAAAATGAGTCAGTTATAAAGACAGTTATTGTTGCTGACAGTCTGGGGTATCTGCAAACATCCAACATGTGTCAATGCTCAACTTGGAAGCCCCAATTAGGTTGCACAAAGCAAACACTCCCTAGGGGGTTCTTTATACAAGAAATCAACTGAAACTCTATTCAGCATAATTATAATTTTACATGATGCTCTGGTGAGCAGATTTTTTTCCACTATGCAGCGTTTAGGTCTTTGGCAGATTCCATGGACATACAGAGTTAAGATTTTATGATGATTGTTCTTCAGATATGGGTTAAGTGAAAGCAGATAACGGTTACCTTGGCATAACGTCACCCTTTTTGCAAACCTGCCTTAATATCTTATAGTGAATCTATCATTAGAGTGCCCTATACTAATGCATCTAGTTCAGAGTATAATCTTGTCTTATGACATATAAAACAAAATGTTGAGATAGAACAAAGTCATAGTAAAGGGACGACATGTAGTTAACTAGGGCTGGCTGTGGGCGTGAGTAATATTCATCTTAGTAAACTTCAACCTCAAGGTAAAGCTCGTTTAGTTCAATCTATAGTGAGCAGAATCAAAAGGTACACTACCAACTTCTGACACTATCAAACCTTGGAGAAAACCTAGTGCAAACATAGTGGCGGAGAAATATTAACACACAGACACACACACGCACAAACTAGTAGGCTAACAGCCAGGTAGCAATCTGTGCTGACCAGGTAATCTATGATTTTGAAGCTTCGAAACCCGACCAGACCAGAGTGAAGATAATGTCTACCTCAGATCAGCCGCCTAGCAACAAGGGCAGACCACTGTGAACACTTTAAATCAACAGGTGTGTATGAGAGGGAGAACAGTAGTTTGAGTTACCGTTCACTTTGTTGTGCACCTTTTCTGCTTTTAAAAAGTTCTATTCTTTTCATTTTTCTTTAAGTTGTTTTCTGTTCGTTTTATTTATAAGGTTGGTTGAAAAACCTCTCTGTCTCTCTATGTATCTCTCCCAATCATGTTTTCTATCTTTATCAGCTCTTTAGTTCTTTGCATTTACGTCGTCCGCTAATATTTCTATACACCGTTTGGTCAAACAGGTGCATAAGAAAAATGGATTACTTAGACTCTATGACTAGCTCTTTGCCGTGTCAAAAACCGCACTTGTGTCATTATAAAAGCATGAGTGAGTGAGGAAAGTTACAATAGCTGCTTTTTTTTACCAAACCATGCAAAGAAACAAGAGGATGAGAATCTATGAATGGGAATTCCCAAACTGTAACTCCGCACTAAATGTGGGTGCGGGTAAATTGGAGAGAAATGATACACAAAAAAATTAGGATTTTAGTATTATCAAAAATTTGTTTTTAACCTAACAATACATAAATTTAAGCTTTAGTTGGATTAAAATTATGGAGTTCATTTTTTATAAAAGCTAGACCTTGCAATTTGTACGTCAGAAAAAAGTGACTCTACTAAAATTGAGGTAAATTAAGGAACATTACTTTACAATTAAAACTTTGTCAAGATAAATTATGTAAATATTATACAAAGGAAATTGAACAAACGAAAACGGAGAAAAATGTACCACGTTTGACAAGAACATACGGGTCTATCAACACAAACCTTGGTGTTTATTTGTGCTAGAGACATTGGCAGCCCTGGGATCGGATTCTATAAGACGATCCATTTCAAGGGCAAATAATAAGAGACTGAGGCCAACGCGACCATGGTTGTTGACGCCATAAGCGATATTTATGCATTCATCGACCATGATTTGATTTTGAAAATTGTCATTGTGCACCTCACAAAGTCAAGGCAAGATGCTGTCTTTGCTATATACTTTTCCCTCTCCCTATCTTTCTTTTTATTCTACTGTGCTTCTTGATGCGGTTATTTGTGTAGAAGAATTGACCAATTTCGTTAAAACTTCATTTAGAGCACAGCAACTTTTTCAGGTGTATCTTTTTGCTATTTCTTTAAGCTCCTTCCTTCTCTTTCTGACTTTTTTTTTCTCAGTGTTTCACTTCACTTTTTTCTTTCTAGACTTCTCAAAAACTAAAAAGAAAGATGTAAACAAAATGATATCACCTAGCTCAGCTTTATAATAATTATTCTTTTTTTTCCTTTTTCTGGAAATCTCATTACCGTAGCAACAATGTAAACAACAAGGATAGTTTTGCTCATCATTTTTTTTCTCCTACAGGCGTGGAACTTTCTGGAAGAGTCAGCACCTCAGCTATTTGGGATAAAGTCTGCCTCACACAGACACAACACCGGGTTAGATCTAAGCTAGTCAACCAGTTAAAACCAACTTATCTTTGGATTGACTACAAACCCTACCTATCTCCAAAGTATCTCAGTTTGGTACGGGTTTTCTTTTTAATGTTGTATTATCTGGCAGAATTCCAAAACTTTTTCCTCCACAATTCCCATCTTTTCTTTCTATGATTTTTATGTTCTTTTTTTTTCTTTGAGGGAAAACAGGCTATGATCGTAGAAGTGAATGTCTTATCTGTGTGTTTGAAAGTGTGTTTAAGAAGATTTGGGTGGAAAGGGGCGGGGGCGTTCAAGCAGTAGTAGTACTAGGGGACGAGGGTGATGATCTAAGCAGCAGAATCTTTCTACACGTGTTTGTGTGTGTGACAAGTTTGTTTTATTTTGTGTGTGTGTTTCTTTTTTTCCCAGAGCTCCTACTTCCACTTTCTGCGTTGGAGATAAGCCGTGAGAACAACTTAGATCCGGAACTTTTAAATTTTGGAGCAAGAAAGGGTTGAAAAAAAAAAGAAAATTATGTAATAACTTTTTAAGCTTATAATTCTTTGTGTGTGTTTGTTAAATTAAGATAACGAGTAGATAAAATTTCGAGGTGTTGAATTTACTAGCATAGCGATTGTGAAAGCACTTTTTTAATTATCTTCTTTTTTGAAAACTAAAAAACCAAACCACACACGATGATAAAGTTGTTGCATTTTGATAATACAAAAATTACAAAAACCGTCTTCGACTAATATTCAAACTAAGAAAAGAAGATAAGTAATGTTTTCCATCTTTTCCTTTTACTATGTTATCTTTAGATAATGGACAACCCTTTTCCTGTCAGGGATTCTTCTTTTTTTTTCCAACAATGGGTTTCTTGAATTTCTGCATCGCGGCCTCTTTTCACAGCGAAGAAATTTTTTTTCTTTCAATGCTGCGACTGTTGAAGTTATTAAAATGATGATTGCATGATCTTACCAGCTATCTCTACCACAAAAGAAGGCAAAGGAAAACAAACAAAAAACCGGCAGTGTTTCCAAGTTGTAAATGTTATCGTGTATGTTTGACAAGGCAGTGTGCGTGTTTTGCTCGAGCTGATGGTGATATTTTCTCTCTGCATTTTTTGCACTGTTCCCAGGTGTTTCCTTTATTGAAAAAAAAATCCTGTGTGTCTCTTTACCACTGCATAGTCCTGTTTCTATGGATGAAAAATCGTATAACTCAATGGTCGAAAATTCTCACGGAACTCTAACAGACTATATATAATAATTTATTTATTTATTTATAGAGCGCCTAAAATCCACTAAAAAGTGCTCAGTGGCGCTATAACTAAACTCTTCAAAATGCCTGCATGTGCTTCCATTGCTTGTATATGACATTCCGGTTTTGTGTGGATTTTTTGTTTCTTTTATGCATGGTGTTATTATAAATTATCGTCTCCGAATATTATAGTATATACCAGTTTACTTAAGACCTTTGTATTTTAATAGGATACAGTTTAAGTATTATCTCTCCTAAGCACATTTTTTGGTCAACTCATCAAGAAGAAAATTGGCATCATAAATGAAAGTTCTTTTTTAAAGAAGAAGTAGATTATTAAAGAAGTAATTCGTTACAACTTACCACAGCTCCCTTGACACCCTTCTGTCCAAGACGGCCGTGATCTCCCTTCTCACCCTTGGGGCCTGGCAGACCCTCGGGACCGGGGAATCCCCGTCTGCCCTGGGCACCTTCTGGGCCGATCATACCTGGGGGACCCTGCAACAGTAGCAGAAAATGAGGGTTAGTTGGTGGTGGGGTGGGGTGGTGTGGGCGAAGGGGTGAATTAGGGTCAATGCGATTGTCATAGCTCTACATTATATCGGTGACCCCCTTTGATCACTGAGCCTGGTTTTGATTAGTTGATCCACCACAGCGGTATCTCTTTGGAGCGCAGTGCTTTCTTTTGATTGGTTGAGGCGCCAGATTTCCAATCTTATTTTAATATTTAAACGCTTTTATACCTCCACTGTCCTAAAAATTGACCAACATTGAAGACAGATTCTCTTCTCTGAAGATCTTTATTCTTCTTGGATTTGACGCTGAGCATACAGTTCATTAAAAAAATTCGATACCAATTGGAGAGAAGTATATATTCAAATCATCACAAAAACAGAATTATCTGTATAAATTACGAACAAATAATAGCATTGTTGGTCTGAATAGAGTTTGATTCAAGCACATTTTCAAATTAGTCAGGTTTGAGTGATATTGTGGACCCGACGGTAGTCTTGGTATTTTTAGGATTCGCCTTCACTGCAGGAAACTTATTCTTTACCGCCCTACCCCAAATAATATTCTTAGTGCCTAGTTTTGAGAGGGTCAGCAGCATCATTTTACCAAAGGCCATATCAATAGGAAAATAACTAAGAAGTCCTTGCTTGACTCACGAAACAAATAATGAAAAATACTATTTGCCCTATAAGCATTGGATCAGCAAGGTTATTACGTAATCTTTCCGCAATGTTGTTCCAATATGCGAATGTGAATAACTATGGACATGAAAATGGGCTTCACCTTAAAAACTTTGGAACAAAACTTGGCACTCAGCGCCTAGATGCCTACCTAAAGCTAAAATGGAAGAAAGCTTGACAAGTAGAGTCTAAAATGGAAGAAAAAAAACACCCCTTGTACAATCATATAAGTTTCTCTGTACGCTCAGGAAAGCCTTTAAGCATCAAATGCAGAATAGAACGCTATAGAAAATCGTTCTTACCAACTGCCATTAAATTCATTTAATCATTATTCATGCTTTGTTTTACGAGCACAAACTTCATTACTTGTGAGTGTATGTTTTTTAAGTCAATATACCTTTTTTAAGACTGACGTTCTTGTGTATGTTATTTTTCTTTTGTACATCTATGTTTCTTGCATTAACCAAAACAATGTGCCTCTTGAAAGGAAAATAAAGATTTATCTTATCTTATCTTATCTTAAAAATGGCACCCAAAACCTAGACTAGATCTAGGTCTAATCCACACTGAAAATTAAGATATCTTGTAGATCCAGCTCTAAATCCAGATTATCTTAATACTATTTCTAAATTTAATTCTAATTTTAGACACTTAATCTAAATTTTAGATCTAGATTTAACGTATAAATTACAGTTATCAAATAACAAAGTTGGAAAGCGTGTAAAACAATAGTTTATTCATGTGTTTTCTTCCGCCTACCATCTTTGCGGAGTGTGTAATATGTATTAAAAATTAGGTCCATATTAGGAAGTAACCTTAAATTAATTTAGAGAAATTGATCTCCTTCACAGTAGGCCCTGGTATATCAATCTCTAAAAGAAAAAACTCGGACCTACACTCTTTCGTTTCGTAACCTTTGTTTTATTTTGATATGTTTTTCAGGTTCGCCAACCCTTTAACTCCCACGTCATCTTTCTTTACGGCTCGTTACCTGGGCAAAATGCGAAACTAATTACTAGAGAAAAGTGCTGTTTCCGTACTCTAACTACAGCTTGCCGTGCCATCTATTACGTAGTCCTCTGGGAGGAAGTTACAGGTCATTGCTCTAGATTCTAGTGTCTGTTGCTCTTGTGCTCGTTTGTTGAGAACTTTGACATGGAAATAAATTTTTCTAGAAGTTTAGAATTGAAATATTGTCGCTCCAGCATCGGTATGGCTTCGAATCATTAGTTTTTTGGTTGTTTTTTTTCATGCAGAAGTTAAGGTCTTTCCTTTTTGTTTGAAACTTCTTTCTGATTTACTTTATTGAAAGGTGAAGACGAGAAGAAAAACATATAGCCTACTCGTGCACAATTATGACAAGGCTCAACAAAGAACGAAGTCTTTCAGCAAAAAAATGAACCAATTCGTAGGTAACGTTCACATTAAATTGTACTAATGCGAAAAAGTACTTTTTAACTCCTAGGTGCATTTAGGTTTTTTAACTACTTTGTCCAAAGCCTTCCTTTCATATCCAAGTATGCAGTAAATTTGATAACTATGCAGCCTTTAGCCCTTCTCTCGAGGCTAAATTACACTGCTCCTCGATCGAATACCCTAAAACTCCTTTCTTAATCCTATATGAAATAAGCTCTGAGAGCTTTTTTCCCTTAAAAACTAGTTTTCGAGCCTAAATGGTATGTTTTAGAGACCACCTGCCATAGAGACTAATTTGTAAAGCTTTGCCAACAATAAACATGCAATCCTTTTCTCGACTCTACAACAGATTGATTTGAAAGCATCAATCCAAATTCCTCCTTCAAGCCTAGATTGTCATACTTTGCGAACTCTTACTCAATAGAGTCCATCCCTCAAGCCTAGATTACAAAGCTTTGTCGGCACTTAACCTAAAAGCTCTTTTTTACTATCCTAAATTAGTGTGCTTTGAGAGCTAAATATTTTCAGCATTTACCTCAGTGCCCATATCTGAAGCCTGTATTGTAAAGATTTGTGAGCACCAACCTTGAGCCCTTTTCTCAAGCCCATACTGTAATGATATATGAGCACCTACCCTAGAGACTTTTTCTCAAGCCTATATTGTAACGATATGTGAGCACCTACCCTAGAGCCCTTTCCTCAAGCCTATACTGTAATGATATATGAGCACCTACCCTAGAGACTTTTTCTCA